>JAWQFJ010032132.1:7500-15276 GCA_034096865.1 Theodoxus fluviatilis | reverse complement strand
TAGATAGATAGAGAAAGAAAGCGAGAGAGAGACAGAGATATAAACACACAGACAGAGAGAGAGAGAGAGAGAGAGAAAGAGAAAGAGAGAGAGAGACAGAGACAGAGACGGAGACAGTGAGTGAGAGAGAGAGAGAGAGAGAGAGAGAGAGAGAGAGAGAGAGAAAGAGAGAGAGAGTCAGAGACAGGGAGAGAGAGAGAAGGGAAAAGACAGACAGAGAGAGAGAGAGAGAGAGAGAGAGAGAGAGAGAGAGAGAGAGAGAGAGACAGACGCATTGCTTTATACAGCAGTGCCTCCTGCGTTTTGAAATTCACTTTCGGCCTTTGAATTAGTTTATATTGAGTTTGAGTTCGAGTTCAAAAGGAGATGAGGGCTGGGATGGGTAGATAAGGAGTAATGAAGTGAGGAAAGACAGAGCAATGGAGGGATGTGCGGGTGGAACCGAACCCAGCAATCAAGGCTACACTACAGAGAGACAACTTACTGAAGCAAGGAGGCAAGCCTGGGCAGGGAACGGTCTGCTTCTCTCCCAGCACACACAGGGAAGAGAGGGGGGACAGACACCTGCGGCGCATCATCCCCTCCCCACAGGTCACAGAGCAGGGGCTCCACTCGCTCCACATGGGGGCAGGGACGGTAGTGGTGGTGGGGGTGGTGGTAGTGATGGTGGTAAGTGGGGTGGTAGTGGGGGTGGTGGTAGGGGTAGGGGTAGAAGTGGTGGTGGTGGTAGTCGGAGGTTGAGTGGTAGGAGGTTCAGCCTCTGAAAAAGAGATACCGAAAACTAAACGTCATACATGATGCTATATTTCACATAGGCTTCTGATCAATTCCCCCCCCCCCCCCCCCCCCCCCCCCCCCCTCCCCATGACCTTTGCTAACGACAGATAGTCTGCTTGATACAACTGTAATAGAAAGCATATTGTTGAAGTACCAATTTTATCATTAACAGCAAAATGCTGCATATTGCGGCAAGTATCGTGTACAATTATAAGCAATTGAAGAAAATCAGTTACCGTTCACTCAGTTTGAGGATACCATTTTACTCAGCACTGTCGTGAGCAATTCAAAATGATTTGCTCTATAACGTATCAACTTTTACTTTTGTCAGTTACTAAATTTTAATGGGTATTTCTCTTATGTACGACCTTTTATTTATATTTTCCCCTTTCCTGAAATAACATGATGATTCTCGCGAAATAATCACGCTGATGCGGTCTTAATGAAGTTCAAGCACAGATATATGCGTATTAATTATATCTTTAAAACTCTCCAGTCTTTATTCCAGCCTGCTGGTATGTACAACTGCCCTGAATACCATTAAAACTTATCTATTTGAAGTAGCGCTACAAAGCTCCTACAACGGGCATTCTAGACAAGGACATGAGTCCTGTCCACGCCTGAAAGTGCCAAAGACCGTTGCTAACACAAAGGATGATGCGTCTGCCCTCCTTCACCCAGCACCTACGCCTTGGCTGTAGTTCAGTGTGCGAATACGTAGCTACGTACCCACGTTCTTGGTGCAGCAGACGAAGTTGGGGGCACACAGGTTGTAGTTGGCCAACGCCCTGGACTGGCCTGGATGACACCACGTCTCGCACGTGCCCTTTCTCAATAGTTGGCACACTGCAACAAGAGGCCAGTTGGAGTTACCTCCCTTGTCAAGACCACGCGTTGCGGCGAACAACAGCAATGAAAATGATAGGTTTTGTCGTAGTTCACTTGGTCAGGCTAACCTTTACTCAGCGCTTGTATTCCATGCGTACGGAAAACTTTTCACGAGAAAATGTGCTAGCTGTGTGTGAGGTAGTGAAAGCGATTACAATTATTTACCGCTTTGTTGTTTTTCTTTTTGCACTTACCTTCGTCCGCCTGTGGTACTAATTGTTACAGAAAGTTCTGGACTGTGGTCAGGTAATGTCGAGGTCAGTGCCTTTATAAGCAATTCTTTGAGCAGAAAAATTACAGTGAACATTCATTCATCACAACAATGTTTATTCAGGACAATATATCTGTGATATTTTAGTACTGATATACAGTACTTAAAGAGGGTACCAGTATTTTACGAGAGCATTGAAGTATTTTTTTTAAAGATTTATCATTGAAATATTATTGGAACCTTTTAAACATAATAAAATCTTTCTCTTTGTTGTTGTTGTTGTTGTTGTTGTTGTTGTTATAACTATATTGAGCATTTCCTTTAAACGTCTTTTATTCACTTCCGAATATCAGAGAATTGCATGTTGTCGAAGGAGGAGTGTTTTAACTTACCGCTAAAAGTATTTTAGCATTTAAAACTTTACGTCAAGAAACTGTGTAATGATCTGTCCCGGTGAATTTTTCATAGAGCGCTAAACCTCTACTTGACCAGACGAACCACTAGTTCGTGAAATTTTTCGGCGAACGATGTAGTGCGTACTGCGAACTTGTTCGAATTCCAGTAGTTCGGACGAACCCATGTTTTGTTTCCTAACTGACTGTAAATATATGCATATGTCACTGCCTATAGCGATATGTATACGTCCCTGGCTGTAATGAAATGCATGCGTCACTGACTGTAATGATATACAAACGTCACTGACTGTAATGATATGCATACGTCACTGACTGTAATGATATTCATACGTCACTGACTGTAATGACTGTAATGATATGCATACGTCACTGACTATAATGATATGCATGCGTCACTGCCGAAGCAAGCTGCCCGAACCTCGCCAAGCAACTTCGACCCACATTTCGATTTTAATAATGTAGCAAGTTGAATAAAATGTTTATGTATTCTCCCTGTAGATTTGATAAATGTATTCTATTCTTTGGCTATGATATTCTTGTAAATGTGTAAGTACTTGAACAAATGAGCGTATTGCATGGCAACTGAAGAAAAATCGGTGGATAATATATGGGTACTCGTGTTACACAAAACAGCAAGCGAATAATAAGTGAGTGAGAACTGATCAACGACGATACCACTCGATGAAGTTCAGGCACGAATAGATTTCTCTCCGTCAAAACAATGAGCTAGATAGAGGGAGGATGTCAACGGATTTTATTTCCAGCAGCAAGAGAGTCTAGATTCATTGGCAAAGAGAGATAAGGAGTGTCACAGCAAGTGCTTAAACATGGGCATGGACTACATCATTCCCATGTCATTCAGATATCATTTTCGAATCAAGTGAAGGAACTTGCAAAACGAAAACCAACCAGTAAAACAGAGACATACTTCAGTCAATAAACTCAAACATTTGTCTTTCCCCCCTCATTAAGAACATTTCATGATCCGACTAATACTCCTAAAATAAAAAGTTGATTTATTATTTCCAAAAACACAAAGGCCTCAAGCTAGACAAGGGGTAGGACTAAGCATGAGTCACATGGTCTCAACGAATGCTCAAGTGCCATTTGATAAATAAAAATATGCATTACGGAACAAAAAATACTGTCTGTTAAAGGAAAGTATTGAAACGAAGAAACGACCTCTTTTCCTTTCCAAACAAATTCACAGCTAGCAGTTTTTCTCGGGGACTAAGACTGACGATTGTTGCTGGTCGTCAAAAAGCGATATAATTAGTTACCAGGATGTAAAGGTAAAAGTAAAAAGTAAAGATGCTCATGATTGTATATCGACATTTCCATCCATTGATGGATGCTCAAATCATATACATTAAATAAATTTCTTAAAAAGAGAGTACAATTAAGACAATGCACGAATATGGCCTGAATTAAACGAAAGCTATTGTCCGTGCGGTCATCGACTATCTCGACTGATTAAAAACCCATCATACTTACAGGACGACTTTGCAATCTGCGCCGAGGCAGCAGAGGTGAGGACGAGGACGAGGAAGACAGCCAGACGAGCCATGGCGACGAAAAGTGTGGTTGGATTCTTTGCAGCTGCAGCCTCGACCTCTCACGAAAAGGTCAGTGTCGGGCCTCGATCTGCTCAAGGCTTATATAGCTGTGCTCTCAACTAACATCCTTGTCACGGATTTGCGGTCTTTGTGCCGAGGGTGCGCCATGAGCTATTCTCCCAGGACACTGCTCTCTGTGCAGCGAGAGAGCATTAGGCACGTCTGCTGTGTTGGCCATCTTGAACACCGCCCCACGCGCTTTGTCTGCAGAGTCAGTCAGGTAGTCTCCATAAACACATTCAAAGAGGACGGACTTTGTGAGGTAGAGGTGCGATGCAGAAGGGTAGAGCTTGAAGGGGAATGAGAAATTCCAAGGGAAAATATTATTGGTGCGCGAATGCGTATTTCTATGTAGGCTTGTGCAAGTGAGTGAGCTGACTATTGTGCGTGCCGATGTGTATTTCTATGTAGGCTTGTGCAAGTGAGTGAGCAGACTATTGTGCGTGCCGATGTGTATTTCTATGTAGGCTTGTGCAAGTGAGTGAGCTGACTATTGTGCGTGCCGATGTGTATTTCTATGTAGGCTTGTGCAAGTGAGTGAGCTGACTACTGTGCGTGCCGATGTGTATTTCTATGTAGGCTTGTGCAAGTGAGTGAGCTGACTGTTGTGCGTGCCGATGTGTATTTCTATGTAGGCTTGTGCAAGTGAGTGAGCTGACTATTGTGCGTGCCGATGTGTATTTCTATGTAGGCTTGTGCAAGTGAGTGAGCTGACTGTTGTGAGTGCCGATGCATCAAAGTTCGACCGCTCGTACTTCTTGGAGTTCCCACTTTTGAGGAGCGGTGAGGGCTTTGTTCCTTTGATGTTTATTTGTTTTCTTTTTTTAAGTCAAGGGTGTTGTCATAAATTGCAAAACTGAATACCAACACGGTAATATACTAATTATTGTTCAAAACGCTGATTTTCTATACTTAGAATCGGTCACCTGACAAGTTCCTGAACACACATATGAAGTGAAGTATTATTTGCTATTTTTAATAGAAAGATAAACACGAAATTTCTCCAAAGGAAACAATGTAAACTTAACATATTCAAGTTTGTTTTGTTGAAAATGACCGGTGTCGGGAGTTTTGTAGGTGTAGTCAAACGTTAAATGTTTATTGAGCTGACAATCACTTTACCACCGACGTTCCATTCACTACATACTTTTAAAGTAAGGTCATTAGGTGTAACTTTTTGACGTGGGAAAAGTCACTGTCAGCTCAAAAGAAAGTTAACGTCCAAATGTACAATAGCTGGTCATTACACATGACATGGCTCTGATGCCTGCACATCACACTGCCACTTTACTTGCAAGCAACAACGTGCTTACTCAATTGCGGTCAAGGGTCAAACTCGTCAGCTTGTATACACCTTGTTCAGTTTAATTTTAGTTTACGACCTGTTGGTGAAATCAAAGCTTCAATTTCCGCTCCTTAAGCTGCGACAGCCAAAACAAAACACAGAGATTTGTAAAGCACGGCGACTGACGAACTGGGACTTTAAAAGGAATCGAGATAATTCTAGTCGGCGGGTGCTTTCCATAACGCGTGCGGACGAAAAGAAGTAGAAGGAAACAAAGGTGGTAGGGATGGGGAAGGGGGGTGGGGTGGATATGAGAGGAGGGGGAGGCAGCTGTGCACTCTTCCATGCATGTAAGTCGTCACGAGGGCGTGAGAGTGTGTAGTCACGTGACAAACAGGGGATTCTTTCAATGGTCCTTCCGTCACTGCAAAGCGTGAAGCACCACTACGATGACACGAGGCGATCCACAGACCCACGCTAGGCCATCTGCAATGTTGTGTGCGTGCTTCGGCGTTTTCCCCATTGAAGTCAGGCTTGTAGAGACGCTTTTCACAAGTCGTGCAAATGGGACAGATTCTTGTGAGTGTTCCTGTTTTCATTCCTTCGTCAAACCTCGCGATAGGGTGCGCCATGCAAATGAGGAGTCTAGGGGAAGAACGAGCATAGTCACAAAATGTTGAATCTGAGAAAACTTAAAATCAAAGTTTGAAGACTCACAATTGAAATAGGATTTAATATACAGTTTTGTCATTTTTATGTGGAAAGAGAGTCCTTTTTATGTGTTCCCCCAAAATGAATGCTTTTTTTGTGTTGAACTGTATGTAGCATTTATTTTGTACAAAAAGTATTACTCTGTGGACTATGCCCGTTTTTCCATTAGAAACCGATTTATATACGGATTGTCAGTGCAAAGTATTCTGAAATGTAAATATACTTTAAATTAAAATAAATGAAGATATTAAAGTGATACATTGATAAATACTGGTAGTGAAAATAAGAGAGGACATGCTGGTTGATGCCATTGTATTCACTGTCACTTTCATCAGATCGTTCATAGGAGATGCTGACCGATGCCAGTCTATTTACTGTGAGACATTTGAGCAGGCTCGAAGGAATCGGACCACTAGTGCCAGGGAACGAAGGAAGATCGCGCTGGATGTCCCTGCCAGAGAGTGCTGCCAGTGTCCACACTGCCTCCGGGGGTGTGCTTCTCGGACTGGTCTGGTCAGCCACACTCGGGCTCACCACAGGGGGGGTGTACGGAACTGACATCATCAATCACGATGGTCAACCGGTGATATACTGTCACTTTCATAAGCTTCTTCATAGAGAGGACATGCTGATTGATGCCAGCCTATTCACTGTCACTTTCATCAGCTTCTTCATAGAGAGTACATGCTGATTGATGCCAGCCTATTCATTGTCCCTTTCATCAGCTTCTTCATAAAGAGTACATGCTGATTGATGCCAGTCTATTCACTGTCACTTTCATCAGCTTCTTCATAGAGAGGACATGCTTATTGATGCCAGTCTATTCACTGTCACTTTCATCAGCTTCTTCATAAAGAGGACATGCTTATTGATGCCAGCCTATTCACTGTCTCTTTCATCAGCTTCTTCATAGAGAGGACATGCTTATTGATGCCATTCTATTCACTGTCACTTTCATCAGCTTCTTCATAGAGAGGACATGCTTATTGATGCCATTCTATTCACTGTCACTTTCATCAGCTTCCTCATAGAGAGAACATGCTTATTGATGCCAGTCTATTCACTGTCACTTTCATCAGCTTCTTCATAGAGAGGACATGCTTATTGATGCCAGTCTATTCACTGTCACTTTCATCAGCTTCTTCATAGAGAGGACATGCTTGTTGATGCCAGTCTATTCACTGTTACTTCCATCACTTGCGATGGGCTGTACCCTCACCAATCTTGAGAGAAATGCATCTTGCTCGTCTTTGATCGGAAGTTGGTTAAAACGACTGACCAAATTGTCTCTGTCTGCCTCACTTGTACTTCAAAGCACTTGAACCTGATACACTTACAATAATCACCACTCTCGTCATTCATGACATGTTTTTTTCAACTGCTCTGATTTCCAATCATTAACTTTCTTCTTTTGAGGATTGTCTGTAACAGTGGCATATTCAACTGCGTCTGCCCTTTTGTCAACGCTAAACACACAGCTACAAGCAATGCCATTGGTTGGTTGGAGTCACGTGACTGGACTAGTCACGTGATGGTGTGTACTCTGCCCTTTCTTCCCCTGTGGGAATGGACTATGCTCTTTCTTCCACCGTACTACAATCTTTAGAGAGCTTAATGTGCGTGACCACTCTAATTTTTCCTTTGGAAACTATTACCAGAACACAGAGAAGGCTTGTGCCATGAGGAAGAGTAAGTAAATGGAAAGCATGTGATTTCGTGACTATGTTCGTTCTTCCCCTGGACTTCTCAGATGCGTTTGTTCTCAACAAAAATGCACGTCACTTGCGATATTCGTCCGTTGTATCGACGGAAATGTTGAAGAAGAAAAAGGAGGAAACAGAAAGCATTAAATGTGTACTTTTTCGACGATGA
>JAWQFJ010032132.1:0-2500 GCA_034096865.1 Theodoxus fluviatilis | reverse complement strand
CTTCTTGGAACACCGGCGCCGTGCTGTCGGATCTCTAAGTGACATGTCTATGCCCTGCTTCTCGGAACACCGGCGCCGTGCTGTCGGATCTCTAAGTGGCATGTCTATGCCCTGCTTCTCCGGCGCTGTGCTGTCGGATATCTAAGTGACATGTCTATGCCCTGCTTCTCGGAACACCGGCGCCGTGCTGTCGGATCACTAAGTGACATGTCTATGCCCTGCTTCTCGGAACACCGGCGCCGTGCTGTCGGATCTCCAAGTGACATGTCTATGCCCTGCTTCTCGGAACACTGGCGCCGTGCTGTCGGATCTCTAAGTGACATGTCTATGCCCTGCTTCTCGGAACACCGGCGCCATGCTGTCGGATCTCCAAGTGACATCTCTATGCCCTGCTTCTTGGAACACCGGCGCCGTGCTATCGGATCTCTAAGTGACATGTCTATGCCCTGCTTCTCGGAACACCGGCGCCGTGATGTCGGATCTCCAAGTGACATGTCTATGCCCTGCTTCTCGGAACACCGGCGCCGTGATGTCGGATCTCCAAGTGACATGTCTATGCCCTGCTTCTCGGAACACCGGCGCCGTGCTATCGGATCTCTAAGTGACATGTCTATGCCCTGCTTCTCGGAACACCGGCGCCGTGATGTCGGATCTCCAAGTGACATGTCTATGCCCTGCTTCTCGGAACACCGGCGCCGTGATGTCGGATCTCCAAGTGACATGTCTATGCCCTACTTCTCGGAACACTGGCGCCGTGCTGTCGGATCTCTAAGTGACATGTCTATGCCCTGCTTCTCGGAACACCGGCGCCGTGCTGTCGGATCTCTAAGTGACATGTCTATGCCCTGCTTCTTGGAACACCGGCGCCGTGCTATCGGATCTCTAAGTGACATGTCTATGCCCTGCTTCTCGGAACACCGGCGCCGTGATGTCGGATCTCCAAGTGACATGTCTATGCCCTGCTTCTCGGAACACCGGCGCCGTGATGTCGGATCTCCAAGTGACATGTCTATGCCCTGCTTCTCGGAACACCGGCGCCGTGCTATCGGATCTCTAAGTGACATGTCTATGCCCTGCTTCTCGGAACACCGGCGCCGTGATGTCGGATCTCCAAGTGACATGTCTATGCCCTGCTTCTCGGAACACCGGCGCCGTGCTATCGGATCTCTAAGTGACATGTCTATGCCCTGCTTCTCGGAACACCGGCGCCGTGATGTCGGATCTCCAAGTGACATGTCTATGCCCTGCTTCTCGGAACACCGGCGCCGTGATGTCGGATCTCCAAGTGACATGTCTATGCCCTGCTTCTCGGAACACCGGCGCCGTGCTATCGGATCTCTAAGTGACATGTCTATGCCCTGCTTCTCGGAACACCGGCGCCGTGATGTTGGATCTCCAAGTGACATGTCTATGCCCTGCTTCTCGGAACACCGGCGCCGTGATGTCGGATCTCCAAGTGACATGTCTATGCCCTGCTTCTCGGAACATCGGCGCCGTGATGTCGGATCTCCAAGTGACATGTCTATGCCCTGCTTCTCGGAACACCGGCGCCGTGATGTCGGATCTCCAAGTGACATGTCTATGCCCTGCTTCTCGGAACACCGGCGCCGTGATGTCGGATCTCCAAGTGACATGTCTATGCCCTGCTTCTCGGAACACCGGCGCCGTGCTATCGGATCTCTAAGTGACATGTCTATGCCCTGCTTCTCGGAACACCGGCGCCGTGATGTCGGATCTCCAAGTGACATGTCTATGCCCTGCTTCTCGGAACACCGGCGCCGTGATGTCGGATCTCTAAGTGACATGTCTATGCCCTGCTTCTCGGAACACCGGCGCCGTGATGTCGGATCTCCAAGTGACATGTCTATGCCCTGCTTCTCGGAACACCGGCGCCGTGATGTCGGATCTCTAAGTGACATGTCTATGCCCTGCTTCTCCGGCGCCGTGATGTCGGATCTCTAAGTGACATGTCTATGCTCTGCTTCTCCCAATATGACTGCATGAGAAAACGAGGCTAAAGTACGACACGTGGCAAAATGAGATTTTGGAACCACAATATTGTTTATTTTTCACGCATATTTCAAAAAGGCATGATAAGAAGAGGAAATATTTAGTTTTTACAGTGACGTGTACATACACATAGGTATAAGGAAAACGAATACGGGGCAAAGTGTGCTGATAATTTTACTCAGCGTTCAAACTGTTTTTCGTACCTTAGCCTAGTTTCTCCTGCTCGATCACATACAAATACTAGATTCGGTAAGAAAAATAGAAAAAGAACAAGTTTTGCTTGCGAAGCGTTTATTCAGACGAAATAGCGTGATAATACACATGAAGCAAACAACGAAAGGTCAGATTTAAGAATCTTAACAAAAGATGTGCACAGCTTCAAGCTCAAAATGCAAGCTACACACTTCGTCTTGTGACTTGTTCATTACGGGTTTTGCAGTTCACACAAAAGGTCTGCCTAGCAGAGATCTGTATTCGAAAGACTGATCTT
>JAWQFJ010032131.1:20000-27949 GCA_034096865.1 Theodoxus fluviatilis | reverse complement strand
TGGTAGTGGTTGTTGTAGTAGTGGTAGTGGTGCTGTTGTCCCTACTGTTGTTATTGCTGTTGTTGCTGCCGCTGCTGGTAATGATGATGAATGAATGTTTACGGCCCACCAACGTATTCAGGTTATGTAAGGCCACGGAATACAAAATCATGAGATCTGGCTGCAGTGCGGGCACGCCAAGTCTCGACATCCGCAAGGTACCGCAAATACGCCTTTTCCCGATTTGTTTAGAGAGACACCGTGGGTCTATCCTGACCTCTAACCCACAGGGGATCATACACCACACACAAAACCAGTTGTACAAAAACAGTATCCCAATACTGTATGATAAAACTCACACTCGAGTCTCTGTCATTTCCAAGCGGGGAAAGAAATGGACTAGTTTTATCTAAAAGTTGTTTAGCAGAAGAAAAAAGCGGCAGTTTTCTCAGTTTACTACATATTTCCAGCACGACAGAAAATCTTTTTCTTCACAACCCTGTATGGGTGGTGGCTCAGAATAGACCCGTCGCGTCCCCCTCTGCGGTTCGTGAAAGGCGAATAACTGGGGATGTCGTGACTAGAATTTGCTCCTACTCTGACCATCTATTGTGGCTTTCATGATCAGTGGCCTTACATAAACTACACACGCTGATAGGCCGTAAAACTTTGTTCACTCACTCAAGCTGAAAAGTGGGGTACTTTTTTTAAGGAGGCGTGCTTGCCTATGACAATGATACGATGATACAAGCAACACGTAATGACAAGAGTTTTCTCAGGCAGACTCATGAAAGCAAAGTGGAGGATTGGCCGTTTCAAGCTCATCTCGGATCCAGGAGAGGCTAGTCTAAAGTGACCCTTCAATTTCCTTTGGGAGGTGTCCACATACTCTTTGTGACGTGTATGAACTGTTCTCGCAACACAAACAAAACATTTGCATTGTGTTTTTCCCTATAGTTTCCTTACACTTTGTTCTGTAAGTTCAACTGGTATGTTATCATTTAGCTGTATAAGAAAATATTGCCCTCCACCACAAAATAAGTCGAATGTTCACTTTTGGGAATTCTGAGCAATGCATGTTGACGTACAGTGGAGCCATTTTTTTCAACGATGTAAAAAGCTTTAAATAGAAGAAATAGTGACAAAGAAACTAGAAAAGTAAAAACGATGGAAATAAAGAAAAACTCAAGAAAAAAGGGGAAAAGAAAGAAGGAAGGAAAGAAAGAAAGACAGACAGAAAGCACTTTGTTGTGGCTAGTATTATTTCTCCAGCATGTTGATGATTATATGAAACTCCATCCTTGGTGAATGTGGCATCATATGGTAAAACTTGTGAAATATTGCTCAAGTATAATGCTGCTTCTTTGAGGTCTTACCATGAAATGTCGGCATGTGACTTTTGCCGTTTTCTCTCATGATTGACTGACGACGTGTGCATTTACCAAACGTGCATGTACCTTAGGAGCTCACAACACTGCCGTGCACAGGCGTCAGCACTTGCACAATAACTGCCAATGTATTTGCGCCGAATGAACTTCGCATCGTTTCTTTCCTAAGTTCACATGTCAGTTGGGCCACGATGAAGACAATGGTCACTAACTCAGCGGGAGCGTGACCCGTGGCTGACACCAACACATTACGGGACGAACGCTATCGAACAAGTGCACAGCGGTAGCGGAAGCAGTGTTGCTCTATGTTGCCAGTTATCCCATCACCGTGCACAGACAGGTTTGCACGCAGTACTTAAACCTTGCTTGCAAATCATTATCTCCTGTGTTCAAATGTGTTTGAATACTTTGAGATTGGAACTGGACGCCAGAAAAAGGAATGAATTGATGGATGAATGAATAAACGAAGGAAGGAATGATGAGTGAAGGTTCGAACGAATGAATGAATCCCTAGAGGTGGTTAGAGTAAGAGAAGTGAAATCTCAATGTCGCTAGCTATTTACCTGTCAAGAATCTCGTAGGAGGAGGCGCTGGGTCTATACTTATCATGTAGCCTACTCAGAGGGCGTATCAGATATCGACGCAGCAAAGGATGTTGCAGAAACAGATGGGGACAGATATATTGTATCACTGCTTTTTCTTGTCATCGTCGAAAAAAGTACACTTTTAATGCATTCTGTTTCCTCCTTTTTCTTCTTCAACATTTCCGTCCATACAACGGACGAATATCTAAAGTGACGTGCATTTTTGTTGAGAACAAACGCATCTGAGAAGTCCAGAGGAAGAACGAACATAGTCACGAAATCACATGTTTTCCATTTACTTACTCTTCCTCATGGCACAAGCCTTCTCTGTGTTCTGGTAATAGTTTCCAAAGGAAAAACTAGCGTGGTCACGCACATTAAGCTCTCTAAAGATTGTAGTACGGTGGAAGAAAGAGCATAGTCCATTTCCACAGTGGAAGAGAGGGCAGAGTACACACCATCACGTGACTAGTCCAGTCACGTGACTCCAGTCAACCAATGGCATTGCTTGTAGCTATGTGTTTAGCGTTGACAAAAGGACAGACGCAGTTGAATATGCCACTGTTACAGACAATCATCAAAAGAGGAAAGTTAATGATTGGAAATCAGAGCAGTTGAAAAAACATGTCATGAATGACCAGAGTGGTGATTATTGTAAGTGTATCAGGTTCAAGTGCTTTGAAGTACAAGTGAGGCAAACAGAGACAATTTGGTCAGTCGTTTTAACCAACTTCCGATCAAAGACGAGCAAGATGCATTTCTCTCAAGATTGGTGAGGGTACAGCCTATCGCAAGTCATGGAAGTGACAGTGAATAGACTGGCATCAGTAAGCATGTCCTCTCTATGAAGAAGCTTATGAAAGTGACAGTGAATAGACTGGCATCAATAAGCATGTCCTCTCTATGAAGAAGCTGATGAAAGTGACAGTAAATCACCGGTTGACCATCGTGATTGATGATGTCAGTTCCGTACACCCCTCCTGTGGTGAGCCCGAGTGTGGCTGACCAGACCAGTCCGAGAAGCACACCCCCGGAGGCAGTGTGGACACTGGCAGCACTCTCTGGCAGGGACGGCCAGCGCGATCTTCCTTCGTTCCCTGGCACTAGTGGTCCGATTCCTTCGAGCCTCCTCAAATGTCTCACAGTAAATAGACTGGCATTGGTCAGCATGTCCTAAGAACGATCTGATGAAAGTGACAGTGAATACAATGGCATCAACCAGCATGTCCTCTAATTGATGAAACAGATGAAAGTCACAGTGAATTAACTGGCATCAAACAGCATGTCCTCTCTTATTTTCACTACCAGTATTTATCAATGTATCACTTTAATATCTTCATTTATTTTAATTTAAAGTATATTTACATTTCAGAATAATTTGCACTGACAATCCGTATATAAATAGGTTTCTAATGGAAAAACGGGCACAGTCCACAGAGTAATACTTTTTGTACAAAATAAATGCTACATACAGTTCAACACAAAAAAGCATCCATTTTGGGGGAACACATAAAAAGGATTCTCTTTCCACATAAAAATGACAAAACTGTACATTAAATCCTTTTTCAATTGTGAGTCTTCAAACTTTCATTTTAAGATTTCTCAGATTCAACATTTTGTGACTATGCTCGTTCTTCCCCTAGACTCCTCATTTGCATGGCGCACCCTATCGCGAGGTTTGACGAAGGAATGAAAACAGGAACACTCACAAGAATCTGTCCCATGTGCACGACTTGTGAAAAGCGTCTCTACAAGCCTGACTTCAATGGGGAAAACGCCGAAGCACGCACACAACATTGCAGATGGCCTAGCGTGGGTCTGTGGATCGCCTCGTGTCATCGTAGTGGTGCTTCATGCTTTGCAGTGACGGAAGGACCATTGAAAGAAACCCCTGTTTGTCACGTGACTACACACTCTCACGCCCTCGTGACGATTTACATGCATGTAAGAGTGCACAGCTGCCTCCCCCTCCCCTCATATCCACCCCCACCCCCTTTCCCACCCTCTACCACCTTTATTTCCTTCTACTTCTTTTCGTCCGCACGCGTTATGGAAAGCACCCGCCGACTAGAATTATCTCGATTCCTTTCAAAGTCCCAGTTCGTCAGTCGCCGTGCTTTACAAATCTCCGTGTTTTGTTTTGGCTGTCGCAGCTTAAGGAGCGGAAATTGAAGCTTTGATTTCACCAACAGGTCGTAAACTAAAATCAAACTGAACAAGGGGTATACAAGCTGACGAGTTTGACCCTTGACCGCAATTAAGTAAGCACGTTGTTGCTTGCAACTAAAGTATCAGTGTGATTTGCAGGCATCAGAGCCATGTCATGTGTAATGACCAGCTATTGTACATTTCGACGTTAACTTTCTTTTGAGCTGACAGTGACTTTTCCACGTCAAAAAGTTACCCTTAATGACCTTACTTTAAAAGTATGTAGTGAATGGAACGTCGGTGGCAAAGTCAATGTCAGCTCAATAAACATTTAACGTTTGACTACACCTACAAAACTCCCGACACCGGTCATTGTCAACAAAACAAACTTGATTTTGTTAAGTTTACATTGTGTCCTTTGGGGAAATTTCGTGTTTATCTTTCTATTAAAAATAACAAATAATACTTCACTTCATATGTGTTTTCAGGAACGTGTCAGGTGACCGATTCTAAGTATAGAAAAACAGCGTTTTGAACAATAATTAGTATATTACCGTGTTGGTATTCAGTTTTGCAATTTATGACAACACTCTTGACTTAAAAAAGAAAACAAATAAACATCAAAGGAACAAAGTCCTCACCGCTCCTCAAAAGTGGGAACTCCAAGAAGCACGAGCGGTCGAACTTTGATGCATCGGCACTCACAATAGTCAGCTCACTCACTTGCACAAGCCTACATAGAAATACACATCGGCACGCACAATAGTCAGCTCACTCACTTGCACAAGCCTACATAGAAATACACATCGGCACGCACAACAGTCAGCTCACTCACTTGCACAAGCCTACATAGAAATACACATCGGCACGCACAATAGTCAGCTCACTCACTTGCACAAGCCTACATAGAAATACACATCGGCACTCACAATAGTCAGCTCACTCACTTGCACAAGCCTACATAGAAATACACATTCGCGGCACGCACAACAGTCAGCTCACTCACTTGCACAAGCCTACATAGAAATACACATCGGCAGTCACAATAGTCAGCTCACTCACTTGCACAAGCCTACATAGAAATACGCATTCGCGCACCAATAATATTTTCCCTTGGAATTTCTCATTCCCCTTCAAGCTCTACCCTTCTGTATCGCACCTCTACTTCACAAAGTCCGTCCTCTTTGAATGTGTTTATGGAGACTTCCTGACTGACTCTGCAGACAAAGCGCGAGGGGCTGTGTTCAAGATGGCCAACACAGCAGACGTGCCTAATGCTCTCTCCCTGCACAGAGAGCAGTGTCCTGGGAGAATAACTCATGGCGCTCCCTCGGCACAAAGACCGCAAATCCGTGACAAGGATGTTAGTTGAGACCACAGCTATATAAGCCTTGAGCAGATCGAGGCCCGACACTGACCTTTTCGTGAGAGGTCGAGGCTGCAGCTGCAAAGAATCCAACCACACTTTTCGTCGCCATGGCTCGTCTGGCTCTCTTCCTCGTCCTCGTCCTCGCTTCTGCTGCCTCGGCGCAGATTGCAAAGTCGTCCTGTAAGTATGACGGGTTTTTAATCAGTCGAGACAGTCGATGACCGCACGGACAATAGCTTTCGTTTAATTCAGGCCATATTCGTGCATTGTCTTAATTGTACTCTCTTTTTAAAAAATGTCTTTAATGTATATGATTTGAGCATCCATCAATGGATGGAAATGTCGATATACAACCATGAGCATCTTTACTTTTTACTTTTACCTTTACATCCTGGTAACTAATTACATCGCTTTCTGACGACCAGCAACAATCGTCAGTCTTAGTCCCCAAGAAAAAAAACTGCTAGCTGTGAATTTGTTTGGAGAGGAAAAGAGGTCGTTTCTTCGTTTCAATACTTTCCTTTTACAGACAGTATTTTTCGTTCCATAATGCATATTTTTATTTATCAAATGGCACTTGAGCATTCGTTGAGACCATGTGACTCATTCTTAGTCCTACCCCTTGTCTAGCTTGAGGCCTTTATGTTTTTGGAAAT
This sequence comes from Theodoxus fluviatilis, assembly GCA_034096865.1. NCBI lineage: Eukaryota > Metazoa > Mollusca > Gastropoda > Cycloneritida > Neritidae > Theodoxus > Theodoxus fluviatilis. The sequence goes on along the minus strand of JAWQFJ010032131.1, from coordinate 21,825 downwards.
AATAAATCAACTTTTTATTTTAGGAGTATTAGTCGGATCATGAAATGGTCTTAATGAGGGGGGAAAGACAAATGTTTGAGTTTATTGAGTGAAGTATGTCTCTGTTTTACTGATTGGTTTTCGTTTTGCAAGTTCCTTCACTAGAATCGAAAATGATAGATGAATGACATGAGAATGATGTAGTCCATGCCCGTGTTTAAGCACTTGCTGTGACACTCCTTATCTCTCTTTGCCAATGAATCTAGACTCTCTTGCTGATGGAAATAAAATCCGTTGACATCCTCCCTCTATCTAGCTCATTGTTTTCACGTTGTTAAATCTATTCGTGCCTGAACTTCATCGAGTGGTATCGTCGTTGATCAGTTCTCACTCACTTATTATTCGCTTGCTGTTTTGTGTAACACGAGTACACATATATTATCCACCGATTTTTTCTTCAGTCCCCATGCAATACGGTCATTTGTACAAGTACTTACACATTTACAAGAATATCATAGCCAAAGAATAGAATACATTTATCAAATCTACAGGGAGAATACATAAACAGTTTATTCAACTTGCTACATTATTAAAATCGAAATGTGGGTCGAAGTTGCTTGGCGAGGTTCGGGCAGCTTGCTTCGGCAATGACGCATGCATATCATTATAGTCAGTGACGTATGCATATCATTACAATCATTACAGTCAGTGACGTATGCATATCATTATAAGCATTATAGTCAGTGACGTATGCATATCAATATAATCATTACAGTCAGTGACGTATGCATATCTTTACAGCCAGTGACGTATACATATCGTTATAGGCAGTGACATATGCATATATTTACAGTCAGTTAAGAAACAAAACATGGGTTCGTCCGAACTACTGGAATTCGAACAAGTTCGCAGTACGCACTACATCGTTCGCCGAAAAATTTCACGAACTAGTGGTTCGTCTGGTCAAGTAGAGGTTTAGCGCTCTATGAAAAATTCACCGGGACAGATCATTACACAGTTTCTTGGCTTAAAGTTTAAAATGCTAAAATACTTTTAGCGGTAAGTTAAAACACCCCTCCTTCGACAACATGCAATTCTCTGATATCCGGAAGTGAATAAAAGACGTTTAAAGGAAGTGCTCAATATAGTTATAACAACAACAACAACAACGACAACAACAAAGAGAAAGATTGTATTATGTTTAAAAGATTCAAATAATATTTCAATGATAAATCTTTTTTAAAAATTACTTCAATGTTCTCGTAAAATACTGGTACCCTCTTTAAGTACTGTATATCAGTACTAAAATATCACAGATATATTGTCCTGGATAAACATTGTTGTGATGAATGAATGTTCACTGAAATTTTTCTGCTCAAAGAATTGCTTATAAAGGCACTGACCTAGCCATTACCTGACCAGTCCAGAACTTTCTGTAACAATTAGAACCACAGGCGGACGAACGTAAGTGCAAAAAGAAAAACAACAAAGCGGTAAATAATTGTAATCGCTTTCACTACCTCACACACAGCTAGCACATTTTCTCGTGAAAAGTTTTCCGTACGCATGGAATACAAGCGCTGAGTAAAGGTTAGCCTGACCAAGTGAACTACGACAAAACCTATCATTTTCATTGCTGTTGTTCGCCGCAACGCGTGGTCTTGACAAGGGAGGTAACTCCAACTGGCCTCTTGTTGCAGTGTGCCAACTATTGAGAAAGGGCACGTGCGAGACGTGGTGTCATCCAGGCCAGTCCAGGGCGTTGGCCAACTACAACCTGTGTGCCGCCAACTTCGTCTGCTGCACCAAGAACGTGGGTACGTAGCTACGTATTCGCACACTGAAC
>JAWQFJ010032131.1:12500-15000 GCA_034096865.1 Theodoxus fluviatilis | reverse complement strand
TTGTATATAGATGTCACACATTTTAATTTTGTATAAATTAAGAATGGAATGGGCTGGAGCCCTCTGAATAAGATAATTCATTCATTCTCCCCCCCCCCCCCCATCCCCCACTTCCCCAAGTCAGCACTCTGCACAAAGAGCAAGCCTACATTGCCCAGCACTCTGCACAAAGAGCAAGCCTACACTGCCCATCACTCTGCACAAAGAGCAAGCCTACATTGCCCATCACTCTGCACAAAGAGCAAGCCTACATTGCCCATCACTCTGCACAAACAGCAAGCCTACATTGCCCAGCACTCTGCACAAAGAGCAAGCCTACACTGCCCTCACGCATTCTGTCTTTCTACAGCGGCTAGGTGGAGCAGATTTGAGGATTCCCCGTGGAGTCCCTGTTCGGCCTCGTGTGGCGTGGGTGTCAAGACGAGGACGAGGCAGTGTCTGACCCCTGGTGGACAGCGCTCCACCGACTGCCCCTGCTTTGGCGACTACATCACACAGCAGAAAGTGTCCTGCCAGGAGATGCCCTGTCCCGACACAGGTTTGTGTTTGGAGCTGTCTGAAATGGGGTTTTCTTGAGGAAGGCAAGGGTGCATTGAGAGAAAAAAAGATAAAACAGCTGTTTACTTGATAATGACGTCACGTAAATAAAAACTGACAACAAAGTCGTCGTCATCATCGTCATAATCATCGTCGTCGTCGTCATTGTCACCGTCAATCATCATCAACATCGTCGTCGTCGTCGTCGTCGTCATCATCATCATCATCGTCGTCATCAGCATCGTCACCATAATTGTGAAGGTCGTAGTTACCTGTCTAGAACGTAAGAATGAAAATCCAAATCCAATATATAGATACGATCTTTATTCATGTGTTGCGTTGTTTGATTTTACGATATGAAATCACTCCTCAAAAAGCATCTAGCAGTAAAATATGAGACATACATACCTCTACATATGCACGAGAAAAGCCTTGGACTAGCGTGTCGTAATAATAATTTTAATTCCAAGTTCACTAATCATAATGGAAAGCCTGAAACTCATCCCATAAAGGAAACGTTCGCACAATTCTTTACATTGTCTAGGTAAGGTATGTAGGACATTTGGACGTTGCATAAAGATAACTGTAAACATATTGACGTCATGGAATGACTTCTAACACATCTCTGAGTCTCAAACTACTCTACACATTACCCTGTAATAATCAATGTGCCCCTGGAGGCAGACACACGGACAGACGAACAGGACGAACACAGTCAGGAGCCAGCAGCATGGAAAGTATTCCTACCAGCTGCTGACTCACGGCTGCTCAAGGATCGATTGCACCGAGGTGTGCGTTCACTGCTCTCACTCGAACCTGACTGCTTGCCTGCGTGGCAAAAGGCAAAGCGAGTTCAGGTCCTTGCCCAAGAATGCAGCTCTAGGATCCGCACAGACCCGAGTGCCACCACTGCTAGCCGCTAGCGACCGCTTGCGAACGTTCTGACCATTGGACCAGAATCCGGACGGGTTAGTGTGTTGTTACGTTGTTTGCTTCTTTGGCGTTGCAGAGTGTGGCTGGAGGAGGAGCGAGATGGCCACTTCTCGTGTGCTGAACGGAGAACGCAGTAAACCGTGCTCGTGGCCTTGGGCCGTGTCCTTCCGATTGGACGGACCTTTCAACAACGTCACTGTCTGCTCCGGTGTCCTGGTGTCTCCCACTCACGTCCTCACCACCGCCAGCTGCCTCAACCTCACGTGAGTAGACCGAGATCCTCTAGCACTGTGCTGTTTCCACCATGCTTCATGTGCGATGAGAAATTGTCACTCGGACGTAGGCTATACAAACTTTGTACACGAGAACAAGCCTGCAACAGTAGTAAAAGTAATAGTAACTAACACCCATGAACTACTGTAACAGAGTGACCACAGAAAAATGTAGTGTTTTCTTTTTAACCTCAACTTTGAAACGTCAATTCTTTCTATACAATGATAAACAAACTGTAACTATAGTGGCACTTTTTGTAAAAATTGTGACAATATTTAGAAAGGTAATCTTTTGATGCTGTTACTAGATCACATGGAAAAAAATGTGGGGATCACTGCATGCACAAGAATAAATGAAGTCCTAATGCCCGTCTGGAATCCCCATGTCCCTTGTAATATGGATATTCATCGGTGGGTCGCGGGTTTTTTCCCCGGTCAAGGTGCAAAACTGTTTCTACCTGTTCCTGCAAAGTTTCGATCTGTACCAGAAGCAAGTCCTCGTGTCCTTGAAACATTAATGGCTCTTTTCCAAGGCACGGGAGGACACTTCGAAAGCCCAGCAGCTGCATGATTCAACTGATGTGGATACATTGAGTTGATCCTGCAGGATTTGCTCTTTATGTTCATGTAAGCTTGTCGTGCTGTTATTCCAGAAGGGAGTTGGAAGCGGACGAAGGTTACAACATGAAAATGACGGTTCTACTCGGAGACACAGACCTGGACATGGTGGAGTATGGAGAGAAACTTCTGGACATCAA
>JAWQFJ010032131.1:0-5000 GCA_034096865.1 Theodoxus fluviatilis | reverse complement strand
GAAACACAAACAGATATTGTAAGCAAAAAAAATGCAGATTTCATGATTTCCGTATTGCTTGCGGTGAAAATAACTTGCCGTGTAAACAGCCTGCATGGTCACTAGATACACATTCATGTGCAAATAGCCTGGGCACTAGATACAAGGTCACGTGCAAATAGACAACCAAATTAAAAACTGTTCACAATAACACGAAAACCACAATAACAGAGTTCACTATAAGTGGACTCCACTGTATCAACAAATTTAATAGAAAACTACATAACTAGTTTTCAACTTCAATAATGCTCATCTCCACAAAGCAAGTTGCCATGTGTCAACTGTCATGTTTGTAAAACCTACGTGCTTGCATTTTATTATGCTAGCTTTTCGGCATAGTATTTGTAAGTTTTGTTTATCTTTATGACCTTTTTTTCATTCCTGCTATGATCGGTTGCGTTTATTCATTGCGATGAAATGTTTTGGCCACTATTATTCACTATAATAAATTCCACATGCATCATTAATTTAATACTCATCAACATTTTCGCAAACAAAAATTGTATGAATTCAGTTGCCAAAACTCTTCAACTCTGATTCAGAATCACTCAATTGTGATCAAGCCTCAAGGCGATATTTATCATCTAACGTCAATCATTCATTATCAAGACTGCTGAATAAGACTGAGGTGCTGACGTGACTAAATCAGCAGATTTTCGAAAACAAATATCGGCACACCTACAAAAGCAAAAGCCACAAGCTTCCTCCACCAGTTCAGCAGATTTAGATTACACTTCAAGTTCTGTATTTTATTGCGCTTAGCTCAAAACACATTTATATAATCATTACTTACCTCTCTTTATTTTTTCCACGGAAAACGAAAAAACGACTTCTGTGGACACGCATAGCGCGAGTTAACACAGTTATTCGCACTGCAATGGTCACCTCCTTGATTTCTTCTTCGTGTTCGACATTTTTGACCGGCTAATCACGACTACGACTTCTGTGGACACGCATAGATGAGTTCAGAAAAAGCTCGAGGTACGACGAACGAGTAATGTAATATTAAGCAGTGCGCTCGCTCTATAGTCAGTGTCTGAAATAGCCACAACCTTTTAATTTCCCTTCAGTTCATTGTATGACTGAAATCAACCCTCTTAATGTGACATTCCGCTTAGTGTGAACATTTTTTCCTGTCCCTCAATTGAAGTTCACAATAAGAGGATTCCACGATCCACTGTAAATTGTTATGCTGACGCGGTATGTGGAAGTTGTCTTCCTTGACTCGAGCGTCACCGTTACCGCTTGGTGGCGCGCGTGACCCTAATTTCGCCGGAAGTGACCGGATGAACCATCTTATTGTAGAGGGTCTTTGGTTTCCATGCCTCCGGGAGGTTTTATTTATATACAGGTATTTAAAAACACAAGTCTCGAATGAAACTTAAGCATTGAAAGCTATTTTCACTATTCGCCCAAAAGCAAATGTTCAATTTAATAACCACTGTGGCAATGTTAAAGAAAGCATAAGTATTTCTCTGTATTCACAATACCCACATACTGAATGAACCTGAAAAGAGCAAGGGTATTTTGTAATGACAGTGTAAGTGTATATATATATATATATATATATATATATATATATATATATATATATATATATATATATATATACGCACGCATACACACACACACACTCACAGACAAACACACAAACTCACACACACACACACACACACACACACACACTCGCAGACACACACACACACACACACACACACACACACACACACACACACCCGCACACACACACACACACACACACACACTAAAAAACAGCAACAGTAACGCAGACTCAGAAACACAAAAAGGAAATGTCACACACGCGCGCGCGCGCACACACACACACACACACACACACACACACACACACACACACACACACAGAACACATGCACGGAAACACACACGAGCACTGGGGAACACACACATACACAGACGAACTTCCACTTGAAATAGTTCCCAGACCGTATTGTGTCATCCCAAATGCTGCTTTTCTGCAAGTTCGGTCAGAAACTCCGTGGATCTGCATGATCGAAGATCAGTCTTTCGAATACAGATCTCTGCTAGGCAGACGTTTTGTGTGAACTGCATGATCTAAGATCAGTCTATCGAATACAGATCTCTGCTAGGCAGACGTTTTGTGTGAACTGCATGATCTAAGATCAGTCTTTCGAATACAGATCTCTGCTAGGCAGACGTTTTGTGTGAACTGCATGATCTAAGATCAGTCTTTCGAATACAGATCTCTGCTAGGCAGACGTTTTGTGTGAACTGCATGATCTAAGATCAGACTTTCGAATACAGATCTCTGCTAGGCAGACGTTTTTGTGTGAACTGCATGATCTAAGATCAGTCTTTCGAATACAGATCTCTGCGAGGCAGACGTTTTGTGTGAACTGCAAAACCCGTAATGAACAAGTCACAAGACGAAGTGTGTAGCTTGCATTTTGAGCTTGAAGCTGTGCACATCTTTTGTTAAGATTCTTAAATCTGACCTTTCGTTGTTTGCTTCATGTGTATTATCACGCTATTTCGTCTGAATAAACGCTTCGCAAGCAAAACTTGTTCTTTTTCTATTTTTCTTACCGAATCTAGTATTTGTATGTGATCGAGCAGGAGAAACTAGGCTAAGGTACGAAAAACAGTTTGAACGCTGAGTAAAATTATCAGCACACTTTGCCCCGTATACGTTTTCCTTATACCTATGTGTATATACACGTCACTGTAAAAACTATATATTTCGTCTTCTTAACATGCCTTTGATAAACAATATTGTGGTTCCAAAATCTCATTTTGCCACGTGTCGCACTTTAGCCTCGTTTTCTCATGCAGTCATATTGGGAGAAGCAGGGCGTAGACATGTCACTTAGAGATCCGACAGCACGGCGCAATTTTTCCGAGAAGCAGGGCATAGACATGCCACTTAGAGATCCGACAGCACGGCGCCGGTGTTCCAAGAAGCAGGGCATAGAGATGTCACTTAGAGATCCGACATCACGGCGCCGGTGTTCCGAGAAGCAGAGCATAGAGATGTCACTTAGAGATCCGACAGCACGGCGCCGTAGAAGCAGGGCATAGAGATGTCACTTAGAGATCCGACAGCACGGCGCCAGTGTTCCGAGAAGCAGGGCATAGAGATGTCACTTAGAGATCCGACAGCACGGCGCCAGTGTTCCGAGAAGCAGGGCATAGAGATGTCACTTAGAGATCCGACAGCACGGCGCCGGTGTTCCGAGAAGCAGGGCATAGACATGTCACTTAGAGATCCGACAGCACGGCGCCGGTGTTCCGAGAAGCAGGGCATAGAGATGTCACTTAGAGATCCGACAGCACGGCGCCAGTGTTCCGAGAAGCAGGGCATAGAGATGTCACTTAGAGATCCGACAGCACGGCGCCGGTGTTCCGAGAAGCAGGGCATAGAGATGTCACTTAGAGATCCGACAGCACGGCGCCGGTGTTCCGAGAAGCAGGGCATAGAGATGTCACTTAGAGATCCGACAGCACGGCGCCGGTGTTCCGAGAAGCAGGGCATAGAGATGTCACTTAGAGATCCGACAGCACGGCGCCGGTGTTCCGAGAAACAGGGCATAGAGATGTCACTTAGAGATCCGACAGCACGGCGCCGGTGTTCCGAGAAGCAGGGCATAGAGATGTCACTTAGAGATCCGACAGCACGGCGCCGGTGTTCCGAGAAGCAGGGCATAGAGATGTCACTTAGAGATCCGACATCACGGCGCCGGTGTTCCGAGAAGCAGGGCATAGAGATGTCCCTTAGAGATCCGACAGCACATAGAGATGTCACTTAGAGATCCGACAGCACGGCGCCAGTGTTCCGAGAAACAGGGCAAAGAGATGTCACTTAGAGATCCGACAGCACGGCGCCGGTGTTCCGAGAAGCAGGTAAAAGAGATGTCACTTAGAGATCCGACAGCACGGCGCCAGTGTTCCGAGAAGCAGGGCATAGAGATGTCACTTAGAGATCCGACAGCACGGCGCCGGTGTTCCGAGAAGCAGGGCATAGAGATGTCACTTAGAGATCCGACAGCACGGCGCCGGTGTTCCGAGAAGCAGGGCATAGAGATGTCACTTAGAGATCCGACAGCACGGCGCCGGTGTTCCGAGAAACAGGGCATAGAGATGTCACTTAGAGATCCGACAGCACGGCGCCGGTGTTCCGAGAAGCAGGGCATAGAGATGTCACTTAGAGATCCGACAGCACGGCGCCGGTGTTCCGAGAAACAGGGCATAGAGATGTCACTTAGAGATCCGACAGCACGGCGCCGGTGTTCCGAGAAGCAGGGCATAGAGGTGTCACTTAGAGATCCGACAGCACGGCGCCAGTGTTCCGAGAAGCAGGGCATAGACATGTCACTTAGAGATCCGACAGCACGGCGCCGGAGAAGCAGGGCATAGAGATGTCACTTAGAGATCCGACAGCACGGCGCCAGTGTTCCGAGAAACAGGGCAAAGAGATGTCACTTAGAGATCCGACAGCACGGCGCCGGTGTTCCGAGAAGCAGGTAAAAGAGATGTCACTTAGAGATCCGACAGCACGGCGCCAGTGTTCCGAGAAGCAGGGCATAGAGATGTCACTTAGAGATCCGACAGCACGGCGCCGGTGTTCCGAGAAGCAGGGCATAGAGATGTCACTTAGAGATCCGACAGCACGGCGCCGGTGTTCCGAGAAGCAGGGCATAGAGATGTCACTTAGAGATCCGACAGCACGGCGCCGGTGTTCCGAGAAACAGGGCATAGAGATGTCACTTAGAGATCCGACAGCACGGCGCCGGTGTTCCGAGAAGCAGGGCATAGAGATGTCACTTAGAGATCCGACAGCACGGCGCCGGTGTTCCGAGAAACAGGGCATAGAGATGTCACTTAGAGATCCGACAGCACGGCGCCGGTGTTCCGAGAAGCAGGGCATAGAGGTGTCACTTAGAGATCCGACAGCACGGCGCCAG
>JAWQFJ010032126.1:0-23069 GCA_034096865.1 Theodoxus fluviatilis | reverse complement strand
CGAGGACTCGCAGCAGGTCATCAACAAGGCTGGACCAGCACGAGCAAGCAGCACGGGTGCGAAGAAAGTAACTGTCTGTTCGGTCTCGAGAATAACTCGATCAGCCTCTAAATTCGTGCGCGTTTAAGTCGCAAGACTGGATGTTAGTCTTGATCCTGTTCATGTACATACATTTACGTCCTTTTTTCATGTGTTGCGTCCTTGTAAACAGTGAATAAAGTTCTTCCTCGTTTTCAAAAAAAAAAAACTCTCATTCTAAAGCCATCTTCTGTTGCACTACTCTCATTCTAAAGCCATTCTCTGTTGCACTACTCTCATTCTAAAGCCATTCTCTGTTGCACTACTCTCATTCTAAAGCCACTCTCTGTTGCACTACTCTCATTCTAAAGCCATTCTCTGTTGCACTACTCTCATTCTAAAGCCATCTCTGTTGCACTACTCTCATTCTAAAGCCATTCTCTGTTGCACTACTCTCATTCTAAAGCCATCTTCTGTTGCACTACTCTCATTCTAAAGCCATTCTCTGTTGCACTACTCTCATTCTAAAGCCATCTTCTGTTGCACTACTCTCATTCTAAAGCCATTCTCTGTTGCACTACTCTCATTCTAAAGCCATTCTCTGTTGCACTACTCTCATTCTAAAGCCATTCTCTGTTGCACTACTCTCATTCTAAAGCCATTCTCTGTTGCACTACTCTCATTCTAAAGCCATTCTCTGTTGCACTACTCTCATTCTAAAGCCATTCTCTGTTGCACTACTCTCATTCTAAAGCCATTCTCTGTTGCACTACTCTCATTCTAAAGCCATTCTCTGTTGCACTACTCTCATTCTAAAGCCATTCTCTGTTGCACTACTCTCATTCTAAAGCCATTCTCTGTTGCACTACTCTCATTCTAAAGCCATTCTCTGTTGCACTACTCTCATTCTAAAGCCATTCTCTGTTGCACTGCTCTCATTCTAAAGCCATCTTCTGTTGCACTACTCTCATTCTAAAGTCATTCTCTGTTACACTACTCTCATTCTAAAGCCATTCTCTGTTGCACTACTCTCATTCTAAAGTCATTCTCTGTTGCACTACTCTCATTCTAAAGTCATTCTCTGTTGCACTACTCTCATTCTAAAGTCATTCTCTGTTGCACTACTCTCATTCTAAAGCCATTCTCTGTTGCACTACTCTCATTCTAAAGCCATTCTCTGTTGCACTACTCTCATTCTAAAGTCATTCTCTGTTGCACTGCTCTCATTCTAAAGCCATTCTCTGTTGCACTACTCTCATTCTAAAGCCATCTTCTGTTGCTCCAGACTCAGTCTACACCATCTTCAATCCCTGGGGAGCATGTGACTATATGGGGAGCATGTGACTATAATTATGGGGAGCATGTGACTATATGGGGAGCATGTGACTATATGGGGAGCATGTGACTATATGGGGAGCATGTGACTATAATTATGGGGAGCATGTGACTATATGGGGAGCATGTGACTATATGGGGAGCATGTGACTATATGGGGAGCATGTGACTATAATTATGGGGAGCATGTGACTATATGGGGAGCATGTGACTATATGGGGAGCATGTGACTATATGGGGAGCATGTGACTATATGGGGAGCATGTGACTATATGGGGAGCATGTGACTATATGGGGAGCATGTGACTATATGGGGAGCATGTGACTATCATTTGTGACCATGCACAAGCATAAGTCATGCACATTATTTACTGTAGCTAATACACGTGAAAATGCTGGAATTTCAAGATAAACTGTGCTTGTCAGCTTGGGGAAGAGAGAGTTGTCTTTTCCTGTTGCCCATTAGACCTACCTCATAATGGAGTCTTTTGCAGTTTGGTGGCTGACTGAGTTACCTCCCTTGCACCTGATACTACACACCGCTTCTCAAATACAGGATTCGGATTTCCACTTGCCAAGTGTCGGATGCCTAAGTTTTTACAGCATGAGTTTTCAAAACCAGCCACATTGATGATCAGAAGCCATTTACAGACGGCAAATAATTGGGGAATGGAGTTGCAACTTGCTTATTCTGCAACCCACACCAGCGGTTTGCCTATTGAGTGGCCTTCCACTGCTTACTTGCAGACAGGCTGCGAAGCCTCATTCATCCATCTATCCTTCCATCCATCAACCAATACACACGGATTCCATTTCCCAGTCATGAATCAGCGGCTAAAACTGGAAAAATGGCAGATGATATTTCCATCTTCTGTCAAGAGATCATTTATTCATGCACTATTTACATATGCGTTATAGAGCACACAAAATGCATTGTTCTACGCATCTCACATTTCATTATAAAAGCAAGATTGAGATTTCTTATAATTCAGTCAGCATGTATCAGCCAAATCTGACAATGGCCTGAATGGCCATATGCAAATGGAGACAACGGAAAACCAAAAGTTATCACAAAACTGACCAGAAACAATAATCATGGTGTTGTTATTGAACATCTGACAACACAAAATCAATTCCTTCTTCTGTGAGCATGCACACAAACACACACACAAACACACACACACACACATGTGCGTGCATGTGCACACTGAGGCAGGCACATGCACACTCTCTCTGTATTTGCATGTATCTTTTCTCTCTCTCTCACCCTCTGGGCCTCTGTGTGTGTGCATAATATGTATATCTCTCTCTCTTTCTCTCTCCCAAATTAAAATGTTCCATAACACACATATCCCCCAACCTCCAACCCACCCCATACCCCCCCTGAATGTTTCCAATTTAATGTCTCGACTTCTAAGGATACTTACATTGAACACAGAGGCATGAGGGTTTCCATTTCTGACACACTCCGTGTACTGCAAGAAAGAAAGATTTACTGCGTCCAACATTTATTGGTCTCATCAGTAGGCAAGAGCGCACAAGGGGGATAACTCTAAATAATACAACATACATCAGTCACCATCAGCCATTTCTCAGTTTTCCAACATGACCTGCAACATTCTACTACTTTACTGTCTCTGTTTTCACACAAACATAAGAGCAGCAAATATTTACATTTAAGCAGCCTGTTTCCTGAGTTTTCCTTTTCAAGAACCAGTTTCAAGACGTTTTTATGTGTTGTAAAAATCGGAGGTTCCACTTCCGTAATAAGACATTGAGCTTGCTGGAGAGAGAGAGAGAGAGAGAGAGAGAGAGAGAGAGAGAGAGAGAGAGAGAGAGAGAGAGAGAGAGAAAACCACACATGTACATGCATGTTATGTAGATTAACTCTGCCTGCACAGGAATCACACAGGAAGCTGGTACAGGAGGTTCCACTGGGCACATAGTGGCCACACTGTCAGGCAAGAGAGGCAGAGAGCACTGGATATGCAAGTCCTAATAGCAAGACCAAATGTGTCGATGCCACTCCCCTTCCACTGCCACTAACCTCCTTTCAAACTGATGAAAAAATTAAAGTTTTACGAGTAAACTATCAGAACATAATAATGACAAACTGACTATACATGGGACTCCAAGTGACCAAAGGAAAGGGTCATTGCAAGCAAGTTTGAACATTTTTTAAAGGTGAACTTATTGTGGCAGAAGGTGAAAATGCAGTGAGCATCTATCTATGGCCAAAATTCAAAACTAAATTCACCACCACAACCTGTTGTCCTCATTATTACACAACCACGAACAATTTACCCTTGTGCTGCATTCCAGACTTGATGCAAAGTGAATTTGAATATTTTACTATCATTCAATATTTGCAAACACATTTACCTATGTAAAAATGTACTTATTACATCCAATGGTTATTATGTAAATGTGACCAGCCACGACAAAACCAGTGCTAAGTCGATTTTTGGACAAAATAGGGTTTTAATATTTTTGAATTCTGCATTCATTTCTGTTTGTTTTGATAAAAGAATGACCAGTGTGAGTTAATTAGAATAGAAGTTACAGGCATTTCAAGTTGGGTACTGAAGCAGCGGTCATTTTGAAAAAACGATCTCAGAAGATTTACCCTTTTCAGACATTAAACACCTTAGCAACGGTATTTCAAACTCCGTTTCCAAAAATAGTTGACCTTATTTTTCTTCGACATCCACAGAGTGGGAATGCTGAGAGAGCGGCCTTTCTAACAGTATATAACATGAAGGGGTTCTGCAAGGGTTTAGGTGTGTTTATTGCAGCTAAAATGAGGCAATTAACGCTAATTACAGGGAGCTTTGGAAACAATATATAACACAAAAGTCTTAATTTTACCATCAAAATATAATTCTTCAACATGTTTCCTTTACTGGCATGATAGTTTAAACCATGTAGAATCTATTTTTATCAAAAAGTTTAAATCACCCAGTTTGATCCTCCCTGCCTTTTTTCAGACTTAGCGCAAGAGAGGGCCGCGCGACTTAGCACTGGTTTTGTCGTGACTGGTCACAAATGACAGATTAAACTATATGGGGGAAAAATTCATGTATTTTGCAAAGGTTATTTGCTTTTATTTAATCTTTGTTTGCTTGGGGTTTTCTTTTTCTTCACAGATTATGTAATAAAATACAAACAACATTTCAGCATTTAAGCCTCCATATCACTAAGATTGTCAAAGAGAATCTTCAGGCCAAAATTTTCTTTAAATACAAGAAAAACAGTAGGCAAGTTTTTGACCTAAATAATATCATTGTTTTGTTGAATATCTCAGCTTGTCATCAAGAGTTCATTTGTAAATAGGAGTCTACAGAAGTACTTGTCTTGAGACTCGACCTGCACTGGTTGGGCAGACAAACAGCACTCCAGGAAGAGAATCCCGAGCACCGAGCAACAGCAATTCAGACAGACAAGTCCATCACTGATAGAAAGAAGACCTAGCTAGTTTTTCTTGCATGAGTAGCAGATTAAATTTTCATTACAGCATCATTCTCTACAACATGAGAATGCTCATGTAAACATAAATATGATTGTGAAGTCATGAAGCTCAGGGAGCTAATGAGACAGATGGGTGGAATGAGCAAAAGAAGAAGGAGACCAGATTCATAAAACTATAAGCAGGAGAAGCAATACTCCAATAACATGAGTGTTTTGATGTCTGTTGACAGTGTGGCTCGAGTGGAAGAGAGTGACAAGGGGAAAACTGAGGGGACGCGGAACAGACAACAGCACTTTGGAGATGGCGGTTGAGAAACTCATTAGTACGCATGCGCAAGCCAGCTCATGGTCAAGGGGAGCAAACTTTACTAAATGGCTTCGTAACAATGCAGTAGCGGTTACTTCCCTTATGCCTGATAATACGACAATGAGGAGTAGAAGAAACAGAAGTGTAAGTGTGAGCAGAAGCAGCAGCAGAAGAAGAAGCAATAGTAGAAGTAGAAGGAGCAAGAAACCAACTCGGAATAATGCAGATGCGTTAAAGTTGAGAAATGGATCACTCACAATGTCTGTGGAGTTTTTGCCATAGAAGCCTTCAGCAAAGACTGAGACAACGAAGAGGTTGATGATGAAGGAGATGAAGAGTGCGATGCAGGCTTCAATGAAGAAGTATTTGTTGGCCTCTCTCACTTCCTCTCGATTTTGTCGGTTGACGTCCCTCGACTGAAATTGGAAAAAGTTTTTTTAGCACGAGGTGAAAGTCAACAGAGGAGGAAAAAACTGTGCAAAGCTTGTTAGTTACCTTAAAAACTGTTTTAAAAATTCAAACCATTAAACCTGAAACAAAACATTTTTTTAAACACATTCTTGTTGAATACGAGCCAATGATGTCAAGCTGATAAGGGGACTACAGTGTAAGTAATACTGTATCAAATCTATCAACTTTCAAAAATAATCTGCTGTTCGTAATCTGATCATGGTAGACTTGACCTGTACAAAACAGCAACTCCAGCCTACATGCACACGCTGCATGCGTCAATGACTTTTGCAGGGTACTCTACTTTGCTGACATTCGCTTTCCAGCAGCGACATTTAAGCAGGAGAAAGGTTACACGGAGATGAGGGATGACTGAAGATAAGCATTAACAGCTCTCTGAAACTAGACCACCCAGTAGAGCAGCAGGTGCAAGCAGCGACAATTTTTTTGTTATCACATTTGATTTTCATTTGCATCCTCAGTCTCAATTTGATTTTCTCTGAATTATCATTATTGCTGCTGTTACTGTAGCTTCAGATGTTGCACAGAATAAAAAAGAAACAAGAGCAGTCATGTTTTACAATGCAAGTACCACTTTCCAACTCTGTCCCTCCCTGTGACTGCTGAAGTTGAATGCTGTTTGTTGAGATGCCTCAAAGTTGCTTTATCTTGGAATGCCGATTCTCTGCATGATGTTCTAATACCAGTTTCAGGCAAGACCGGCACCAACCTTGACGAGGGCGGAGTGTAGGTAGATGTTGTGAGGCATGATGATGGCGCCAATCACTCCCACAGCCTGCAGCAGCTCTCTGGAGCCGCAGCCCTGGCAGTAGGGCACGAACAGTCCTGCCAGCACCTGCTTTTGGTCTGGTGCCACCACTACGTACTGCAACACACAACCATGCATTGGAACTGACAGTGTTAGAACATGTATGTGTGTGTGTATGTGTGTGTGTGCGTGCGTGTGTATCCGCATGCACACATGTGCATTGTGCGTGTGTGTATGTATGTGCATGCTTGCTTGCATGCCTGTCCCTTTTGTCTACCATGTGTTTTGGTGTGTCTGTCTAACCATCTGCTTATTTATCTGCGTGTGTAGCCCCGACTTCCCAACTATTATCTTCATGAAATGTGCAGTTCCATTTTCCGAGTGGAAAACTCCACCTCTCAACAGGTTTCAAGAGTGTCGACATCCCCGGCTATTCCTCCTCTCAGCACGACCTGTCACACTGCCTGCAAGGCAGTTGACTGTCCCTCTGATAATACAAGCTTGTGCATTTGTAGAAATAAATGTGTGTGTGCGTGTGTGTATATGAGTGTGTGTGTGTGTGTGTATGTGTGCATGAGTATATGTGTGCATATGTGTGCGTGTGTGTGTGTGTGTGTGTGTGTGTGTGCGTGCGTGCGTGTGTGTGTGTGTGTATGTGTGTGTGTGTGTGTGTTTGACAGAATTACATGCATGGACAGATTTACGACACAGCAAGTACAGCATTTTTAAGGCATTTTAAATAAACCCAGATATTTCCCGTCCCAGGGATAGAACCACAACATTCCACCTCGCACATCATCAAACCCCCAAAGCATGCATGCTTGTCCATCTCCACCTGTCCAAGGACAGGGTTTCAACAATCAAGAGGCTGACCATGCACTCACGAAATAGGGGAGAGCACTGGGTTTTACCCTGGGACATGAAAATCTGGGTTTATTTAAATATCAGGTTTATCAGCTTGGAAGGGCCTTCTGTAGAGAGCTATGATGGGCCAGGACTCTTGACAGACAGTCAGAAGGCCAGACAGAGTGATGTCTCTAGAAGGACTGTCCAAGACTGACCGAATTTGCAGACGTTGTCAATGTGTGACTGTGTCAGTGTCCTGAATACTGCCTGAATTCTGAATGGAAAATTGCATAGACATTCTAGGTTGTCCAGCATGACAACAAAGATGGTCTCAAGGTGTCCCTCAAAGGCCTGAACATCAACACAGCACATGGGAGTTGCTTGCCCTGGACCGACCAACATGGCGAAGCAAGCTTACCACAGGAGCACGTGTGGCAGAAATTAGACGCTCTGCAGGGGCACGGAGGAAATGCACTGCCCACAAGGCTCAGCCACCTCCACTACAGCAACCACCCACCTGTGTCCCACACATGGGCGAGCCTTCCTGACCCAGACTGGCATCATCAATCACCTCTTGACCCACAGTCACAGATCTTCCACCTGACAATGCAGTTGTGGCCATCTTTGACATGGAAGGATGAACATCATCATCATCATGTTAACATCCTTTTTCCCTATCACACAGCAAACTGGTAAGTTTTACGGTAATGTGTGGAATGTTGATGATGAGCTTGGTCTAAAGCATGGCCCTCAACATAGGGGCTGCTGGCAGCCTGCTGCGCCGATGCTGCAGGAGCAGGCCCAGAAAGCACTTCAGCTGATGCGGGAGGTACCGGGAGGTGCCGAGGAGTGGGCCAAGGCTGTAGAGCTACATGTTCTGAGAACAGCTGAAGACTGCCAGACACCGCAGGCAACCTGCCTACCTCATAGCCAAAGCTGACGGCCATGATGGTGATGAGGATGCCGAAGAAGAGCTCCAGCTTGCGAAGCCCGTACTTGTCCAGCAGCAGGAAGGTGAAGGTGTCTGCGATGGTGATGAGAACTCCACCGTACAGGGGTATCCTGCAAGCAGCAGCACCGTGCCACAAGAAAAGCATTCACACTCACAGTCTATCAAGATATCAGCACTGCACCATTTGCCAAACACATTTCAGCAGAAAGCATTGATTTCTCTCTCCCTATCCACATGTTCATGCAGTGATGAATTGTTCAGTATAGTCACCAAAGCTCTCACAGAACACCTGGGCATGAGTGGGAGGCATAGTGGTCTTCAGACACCAAAAGCAGCAACCATTTCTTCACCTTCCTGGCAGGCTGTTCCATATTTTTGTACAGCACCAAGTGGGGTTAGGGAATAGTAAACAATTCCATCAACAGCGATGTGCAGACTTACCCCAAAAGTCATAAGAGAATGCAAACCTGACAATAAACAACTGTGTCCATCTAAAACTTTCACATAATAAGAATTCAACTTTCTTTCTCTCTTTCTTTCGGTTATAGAAGGAGAGAGTAGTTACATTTCTTCCTGAGAGATGAAATTTAATAAGAACTAGTATCTACTTGGCACCTTTTTGAATGGCATGCTGCACTGTAGTGTAACACATGGCCGGATCATGGAGCCACTTAACTGCAACACTGTAGTGTAACACATGGCTGGAGCCACTTAACTGCAACACTGTAGTGTAACACATGGCTGGAGCCACTTAACTGCAACACTGTAGTGTAACACATGGCTGGAGCCACTCAACTGCAACACTGTAGTGTAACACATAGCTGGAGCCACTTAACTGCAACACTGCAGTGTAACACATGGCTGGAGCCACTTAACTGCAACACTGCAGTGTAACACATGGCTGGAGCCACTCAACTGCAACACTGTAGTGTAACACATGGCTGGAGCCACTCAACTGCAACACTGTAGTGTAACACATGGCTGGAGCCACTCAACTGCAACACTGTAGTGTAACACATGGCTGGAGCCACTCAACTGCAACACTGTGGTGTAACACATGGCTGGAGCCACTTAACTGCAACACTGTAATGTAACACATGGCTGGAGCCACTCAACTGCAACACTGCAGTGTAACACATGGCTGGAGCCACTTAACTGCAACACTGCAGTGTAACACATGGCTGGAGCCAATCAACTGCAACACTGCAGTGTAACACATGGCTGGAGCCACTCAACTGCAACACTGTGGTGTTACATATGGCTGGAGCCACTCAACTGCAACACTGTAGTGTAACACATGGCTGGATCATGGAGCCACTCAACTGCAACACTGTAGTGTAACACATGGCTGGAGCCACTTAACTGCAACACTGTAGTGTAACACATGGCTGGAGCCACTGAACTGCAACACTGTAGTGTAACACATGGCTGGAGCCACTTAACTGCAACACTGTAGTGTAACACATGGCTGGAGCCAATCAACTGCAATACTGTGGTATTACATATGGCTGGAGCAAATCAACTGCAACACTGTGGTGTAACACATGGCTGGAGCCAATCAACTGCAACACTGTAGTGTAACACATGGCTGGAGCCACTGAACTGCAACACTGTAGTGTAACACATGGCTGGAGCCACTTAACTGCAACACTGTAGTGTAACACATGGCTGGAGCCAATCAACTGCAATACTGTGGTATTACATATGGCTGGAGCCAATCAACTGCAACACTGTAGTGTAACACATGGCTGGAGCCACTCAACTGCAACACTGTGGTGTTACACATGGCTGGAGCCACTCAACTGCAACACTGTAGTGTAACACATGGCTGGAGCCACTCAACTGCAACACTGTGGTGTTACACATGGCTGGAGCCAATCAACTGCAACACTGCAGTGTAACATATGGCTGGAGCCAATCAACTGCAACACTGTAGTGTAACACATGGCTGGATCATGGAGCCACTCAACTGCAACACTGCAGTGTAACACATGGCTGGAGCCAATCAACTGCAACACTGCAGTGTAACACATGGCTGGAGCCACTCAACTGCAACACTGCAGTGTAACATATGGCTGGAGCCACTCAACTGCAACACTGTAGTGTAACACATGGCTGGAGCCACTCAACTGCAACACTGTAGTGTAACACATGGCTGGAGCCACTTAACTGCAACACTGTAGTGTAACACATGGCTGGATCATGGAGCCACTCAACTGCAACACTGTGGTGTTACACATGGCTGGAGCCACTCAACTGCAACACTGTGGTGTTACACATGGCTGGAGCCACTTAACTGCAACACTGTAGTGTAACACATGGCTGGATCATGGAGCCACTCAACTGCAACACTGTAGTGTAACACATGGCTGGAGCCACTCAACTGCAACACTGCAGTGTAACACATGGCTGGAGCCACTCAACTGCAACACTGCAGTGTAACACATGGCTGGAGCCACTTAACTGCAACACTGCAGTGTAACACATGGCTGGAGCCAATCAACTGCAACACTGTAGTGTAACACATGGCTGGAGCCACTCAACTGCAACACTGTAGTGTAACATATGGCTGGAGCCACTCAACTGCAACACTGTAGTGTAACACATGGCTGGATCATGGAGCCACTCAACTGCAACACTGTAGTGTAACACATGGCTGGAGCCAATCAACTGCAACACTGTAGTGTAACACATAGCTGGAGCCACTTAACTGCAACACTGCAGTGTAACACATGGCTGGAACCACTCAACTGCAACACTGTAGTGTAACACATGGCTGGAGCCACTCAACTGCAACACTGCAGTGTAACATATGGCTGGAGCCAATCAACTGCAACACTGTAGTGTAACATATGGCTGGAGCCAATCAACTGCAAGACTGTAGTGTAACACATGGCTGGATCATGGAGCCACTTAACTGCAACACTGTAGTGTAACACATGGCTGGAGCCACTTAACTGCAACACTGTAGTGTAACACATGGCTGGAGCCAATCAACTGCAACACTGTAGTGTAACACATGGCTGGAGCCACTTATCTGCAACACTGCAGTGTAACACATGGCTGGAGCCACTCAACTGCAACACTGTAGTGTAACATATGGCTGGAGCCACTCAACTGCAACACTGTAGTGTAACACATGGCTGGAGCCACTCAACTGCAACACTGTGGTGTAACACATGGCTGGAGCCACTCAACTGCAACACTGTAGTGTAACACATGGCTGGAGCCACTCAACTGCAACACTGTAGTGTAACACATGGCTGGAGCCACTTATCTGCAACACTGTAGTGTAACATATGGCTGGAGCCACTTATCTGCAACACTGTAGTGTAACATATGGCTGGAGCCACTCAACTGCAACACTGTAGTGTAACATATGGCTGGAGCCACTCAACTGCAACACTGTGGTGTAACACATGGCTGGAGCCACTTATCTGCAACACTGTAGTGTAACATATGGCTGGAGCCACTCAACTGCAACACTGCAGTGTAACACATGGCTGGAGCCAATCAACTGCAACACTGTAGTGTAACACATGGCTGGAGCCACTCAACTGCAACACTGTAGTGTAACATATGGCTGGAGCCACTAAACTGCAACACTGCAGTGTAACATATGGCTGGAGCCACTCAACTGCAACACTGTAGTGTAACACATGGCTGGAGCCACTTATCTGCAACACTGTAGTGTAACACATGGCTGGAGCCACTCAACTGCAACACTGTAGTGTAACACATGGCTGGATCATGGAGCCACTTAACTGCAACACTGTAGTGTAACACATGGCTGGAGCCACTCAACTGCAACACTGTAGTGTAACACATGGCTGGAGCCACTTAACTGCAACACTGTAGTGTAACACATGGCTGGAGCCACTCAACTGCAACACTGTAGTGTAACACATGGCTGGAGCCACTCAACTGCAACACTGTAGTGTAACACATGGCTGGAGCCACTTAACTGCAACACTGTAGTGTAACACATGGCTGGAGCCACTCAACTGCAACACTGCAGTGTTACACATGGCTGGAGCCACTCAACTGCAACACTGTAGTGTAACACATGGCTGGAGCCACTTAACTGCAACACTGTAGTGTAACACATGGCTGGAACCACTCAACTGCAACACTGTAGTGTAACACATGGCTGGAGCCACTTAACTGCAACACTGTAGTGTAACACATGGCTGGAGCCACTCAACTGCAACACTGTAGTGTAACACATGGCTGGAGCCACTCAACTGCAACACTGCAGTGTAACACATGGCTGGATCATGGAGCCACTCAACTGCAACACTGTGGTGCTACACATGGCTGGAGCCACTCAACTGCAACACTGTAGTGTAACACATGGCTGGAGCCACTTAACTGCAACACTGTAGTGTAACACATGGCTGGATCATGGAGCCACTCAACTGCAACACTGTAGTGTAACACATGGCTGGATCATGGAGCCACTCAACTGCACCACTGTGGTGCTACACATGGCTGGAGCCACTCAACTGCAACACTGTAGTGTAACACATGGCTGGAGCCACTCAACTGCAACACTGTAGTGTAACACATGGCTGGAGCCACTCAACTGCAACACTGTAGTGTAACACATGGCTGGAGCCACTTAACTGCAACACTGTAGTGTAACTCATGGCTGGAGCCACTTAACTGCAACACTGTAGTGTAACACATGGCTGGAGCCACTTAACTGCAACACTGTAGTGTAACGTATGGCTGGAGCCAATCAACTGCAACACTGTAGTGTAACACATGGCTGGATCATGGAGCCACTCAACTGCAACACTGTAGTGTAACATATGGCTGGAGCCACTTAACTGCAACACTGTAGTGTAACACATGGCTGGAGCCACTTAACTGCAACACTGTAGTGTAACACATGGCTGGAGCCACTTAACTGCAACACTGTAGTGTAAGGAAGTAAGAAACTCCTGGGAGGAGCTATACCAACAGGACTGTCTTCAGAGGAAGAATCCCCGTCAACAAGTGTTTCGGCCCTTTAACTTCCTTACACTCTCGGGGGGTGGGCCACACCTGGTCATAACTTTAGGTGCCTGCCTGTTGGTTGATAATGCTCTGTTGGTTGGGATCTAAGCCCAAGTTTTGTGAGCAATGGTGGGAGGGGATTGTGTGTATGTGACGGGCAATGAGGCTTGGCTTGGACTACCTAGACCATTGTTCCGGGTGCCCCATCTTGCATATGGCTGGATCATGGAGCCACTCAACTGCAACACTGTGGTGTAACACATGGCTGGAGCCAATTAACTGCAACACTGTGGTGTAACATACGGCTGGATCCAATTAACTGCAACACTGTGGTGTAACACATGGCTGGAGCCTATCAACTGCAACACTGTGGTGTAACACATGGCTGGAGCCACTTAGCTGCAACACTGTAGTGTAACATATGGCTGGAGCCACTCAACTGCAACACTGTAGTGTAACATATGGCTGGAGCCAATCAACTGCAACACTGTAGTGTAACATATGGCTGGAGCCAATCAACTGCAACACTGTAGTGTAACACATGGCTGGATCATGGAGCCA
This sequence comes from Theodoxus fluviatilis, assembly GCA_034096865.1. Classification (NCBI taxonomy): domain Eukaryota; kingdom Metazoa; phylum Mollusca; class Gastropoda; order Cycloneritida; family Neritidae; genus Theodoxus; species Theodoxus fluviatilis. Next base: position 9,362 of record JAWQFJ010032126.1, on the reverse strand, counting down.
CTTAACTGCAACACTGTAGTGTAACACATGGCTGGAGCCACTTAACTGCAACACTGTAGTGTAACATATGGCTGGAACCACTCAACTGGAACACTGTACTGTAACACATGGCTGGAGCCACTCAACTGCAACACTGTAGTGTAACACATGGCTGGATCATGGAGCCACTCAACTGCAACACTGTAGTGTAACATATGGCTGGAGCCAATCAACTGCAACACTGTAGTGTAACACATGGCTGGAGCCACTCAACTGCAACACTGTAGTGTAACACATGGCTGGATCATGGAGCCACTCAACTGCAACACTGTAGTGTAACATATGGCTGGAGCCACTTAACTGCAACACTGTAGTGTAACACATGGCTGGAGCCACTCAACTGCAACACTGTAGTGTAACACATGGCTGGAGCCACTCAACTGCAACACTGCAGTGTAACATATGGCTGGAGCCACTCAACTGCAACACTGTAGTGTAACACATGGCTGGAGCCACTTAACTGCAACACTGTAGTGTAACACATGGCTGGAGCCACTGAACTGCAACACTGTAGTGTAACACATGGCTGGAGCCACTTATCTGCAACACTGTAGTGTAACACATGGCTGGAGCCACTGAACTGCAACACTGTAGTGTAACACATGGCTGGAGCCACTTATCTGCAACACTGTAGTGTAACACATGGCTGGAGCCACTCAACTGCAACACTGTAGTGTAACACATGGCTGGATCATGGAGCCACTTAACTGCAACACTGTAGTGTAACACATGGCTGGAGCCACTCAACTGCAACACTGTAGTGTAACACATGGCTGGAGCCACTTAACTGCAACACTGTAGTGTAACACATGGCTGGAGCCACTCAACTGCAACACTGTAGTGTAACACATGGCTGGAGCCACTCAACTGCAACACTGTAGTGTAACACATGGCTGGAGCCACTCAACTGCAACACTGTAGTGTAACACATGGCTGGAGCCACTTAACTGCAACACTGTAGTGTAACACATGGCTGGAGCCACTCAACTGCAACACTGTAGTGTAACACATGGCTGGAGCCACTCAACTGCAACACTGTAGTGTAACACATGGCTGGAGCCACTCAACTGCAACACTGTAGTGTAACACATGGCTGGAGCCACTTAACTGCAACACTGTAGTGTAACACATGGCTGGAGCCACTTAACTGCAACACTGTAGTGTAACACATGGCTGGAGCCACTTAACTGCAACACTGTAGTGTAACACATGGCTGGAGCCACTTAACTGCAACACTGTAGTGTAACACATGGCTGGAGCCACTTAACTGCAACACTGTAGTGTAACACATGGCTGGAGCCACTTAACTGCAACACTGTAGTGTAACACATGGCTGGAGCCACTTAACTGCAACACTGTAGTGTAACACATGGCTGGAGCCACTTAACTGCAACACTGTAGTGTAACACATGGCTGGAGCCACTTAACTGCAACACTGTAGTGTAACACATGGCTGGAGCCACTTAACTGCAACACTGTAGTGTAACACATGGCTGGAGCCACTTAACTGCAACACTGTAGTGTAACACATGGCTGGAGCCACTCAACTGCAACACTGTAGTGTAACATATGGCTGGAGCCACTTAACTGCAACACTGTAGTGTAACACATGGCTGGAGCCACTTAACTGCAACACTGTAGTGTAACACATGGCTGGAGCCACTTAACTGCAACACTGCAGTGTAACACATGGCTGGAGCCACTTATCTGCAACACTGTAGTGTAACACATGGCTGGAGCCACTTATCTGCAACACTGTAGTGTAACACATGGCTGGAGCCACTTAACTGCAACACTGTAGTGTAAGGAAGTAAGAAACTCCTGGGAGGAGCTATACCAACAGGACGGTCTTCAGAGGAAGAATCCCCGTCAACAAGTGTTTCGGCCCTTTAACTTCCTTACACTCTCGGGGGGTGGGCCACACCTGGTCATAACTTTAGGTGCCTGCCTGTTGGTTGATAATGCTCTGTTTGTTGGGATCTAAGCACACGTTTTGTGAGCAATGGTGGGAGGGGATTGTGTGTATGTGACGGGCTGTGAGGCTTGGCTTGGACTACCTAGACCATTGTTCCGGGTGCCCCATCTTGCATATGGCTGGATCATGGAGCCACTCAACTGCAACACTGTGGTGTAACACATGGCTGGAGCCAATTAACTGCAACACTGTGGTGTAACATACGGCTGGATCCAATTAACTGCAACACTGTGGTGTAACACATGGCTGGAGCCTATCAACTGCAACACACAGGCGGAGCTGCTTGGATGGCATTTCTGCATGTTTGTCTCATTCCACAGATGTTGCACAGAAGTAGATAATACATTATATCCTTTTCCACTCTGGAGCATCGTGTTTTGAAAGACAACTTCATTTCTACAGTACATCTCACACAGCTGCACATATTGCTGTTGGAATACAGGTAATTTGGTACAGATACACAAATCTACATATTAGGCAGGAACATTTTCAAATTTGTGCCTAAATAAATTTTCCCCTGCAACTTGGCTGTACAAGCCTCAGCTCCACTCCTTCCTTTGAAAATGGTTGAAATTCAATCACATTTGGCAAAAGCCTTTGGTTTTTTCATTATAAATGTGTTTCTTCTCAAGAAAATGATGTGATTTATGGTATGTAATTCAGAATGTAACAACATCTGGAGACAATGATACATGTTTGCTCAATTCAACACAAATAAATGGGTTATAAATCCTTTTCAATTCACATTCTATCCTCATTTTTCCATTGAATGTGCCTTCTCATTTTCTGGTGTCATTAGCTGTCAATCTGCATCCTACACAGCACATTGACCTCACAGTTGTATGCAAAGATCTGTAAGTGCTGGCCAGTAGGAATTCCTTGTCATCAGCAGAATGACACAGCCTACTTCCTCTCTACACACTCTGCTACCTGTTATTACTGTTCTGACTCTGTCTTTCTGCTCATCAAATTATCTTTCAAACTCATCATTTTGAAGACCAGACTTTTCAAATGAAGGCATTGGGTAGGTTAAGTTCACTTACAGTCTCCCATTGTTTTTCTACCCAACAAAGATCTGTCAAAGCCAAGTCTTTCTGAGACGAAAATTTGCCTGAAGACAAGAGTCCAGACTCAAATTTGAGTCATCCCACAGCGGAGGTACAGCTGAGATCACAGTGTACTTGTGACTTACACAGCCTTCCGTCTTCCTTCCTAACAGATTTTCTTCAAAGCCAAGTCATGTTGAGGCCAACATTTGCCTAGAACTAGACTCCACAGCCAGAAACACTCACTTGCCGTCTGAGAGGAGATAGAAGGCAATAGCAGTGCCGATGACTTCCTGCATATCTGAGGCGACGATGGCCAGCTCTATGGTGATCCAGAGGATGAGACGAGGGATGCGGGGGTACATGCGGTAGCACACCTCAGCCAGGTGCAGGCCTGACACCACTCCAAGCCGTGCAGACAGGCGCTGTAGCATCAGCCCCAGCAGTGTGGCCGTCAGTAGCACCCATAGTAACTGCAGTGAATAAGGCACTGTGTATTGTAGTGTGTAGGGCACTGTGTACTGTAGTGTGTAGGGCACTGTGTACTGTAGTGTGAGGAACACAGTGTACTGTAGTGTGTAGGGCACTGTGTACTGTAGTGTGTAGGGCACTGTGTACTGTAGCATCAGCCCCAGCAGTGTGGCCGTCAGTAGCACCCATAGTAACTGCAGTGAATAAGGCACTGTGTATTGTAGTGCAGTGTGTAGGGCACAGTGTACTGTAGTGTGTAGGGCACTGTGTACTGTAGTGTGAGGAACACAGTGTACTGTAGTGTGTAGGGCACTGTGTACTGTAGTGTGTAGGGCACTGTGTACTGTAGTGTGTAGGGCACAGTGTACTGTAGTGTGTAGGGCACTGTGTACTGTAGTGCATAGCGTGTAGGGCACTGTGTACTGTAGTGTGTAGGGCACTGTGTACTGTAGTGTGTAGGGCACTGTGTACTGTAGAGTGTAGGGCACAGTGTACTGTAGTGTGTAGGGCACTGTGTACTGTAGTGTGTAGGGCATTGTGTACTGTAGTGTCTAGGGCACTGTGTACTGTAGTGTGTAGGGCACTGTGTACTGTAGTGTGTAGGGCACAGTGTACTGTAGTGTGTAGGGCACAGTGTACTGTAGTGTGTAGGGCAGTGTACTGTAGTGTGTAGGGCACAGTGTACTGTAGTGTGTAGGGCAGTGTACTGTAGTGTGTAGGGCACAGTGTACTGTAGTGTGTAGGGCACTGTGTACTGTAGTGTGTAGGGCACAGTGTACTGTAGTGTGTAGGGCACAGTGTACTGTAGTGTGTAGGGCACTGTGTACTGCAGTGTGTAGGGCACTGTGTACTGTAGTGTGTAGGGCACAGTGTACTGTAGTGTGTAGGGCACTGTGTACTGTAGTGTGTAGGGCACTGTGTACTGTAGTGTGTAGGGCACAGTGTACTGTAGTGTGTAGGGCACTGTGCACTGTATTGTGTAGGGCACTGTGCACTGTAGTGTGTAGGGCACTGTGTACTGTAGTGTGTAGGGCACTGTGTACTGTAGTGTGTAGGGCATTGTGTACTGTAGTGTGTAGGGCACAGTGTACTGTAGTGTGTAGGGCACTGTGTACTGTAGTGTGTAGGGCACTGTGTACTGTTGTGTGTAGGGCACTGTGTACTGTAGTGTGTAGGGCACAGTGTACTGTAGTGTGTAGGGCACAGTGTACTGTAGTGTGTAGGGCACTGTGTACTGTAGTGTGTAGGGCACTGTGTACTGTAGTGTGTAGGGCACAGTGTACTGTAGTGTGTAGGGCACTGTGTACTGTAGTGTGTAGGGCACTGTGTACTGTAGTGTGTAGGGCACAGTGTACTGCAGTGTGTAGGGCACAGTGTACTGCAGTGTGTAGGGCACAGTGTACTGTAGTGTGTAGGGCACTGTGTACTGTAGTGTGTAGGGCACTGTGTACTGTAGTGTGTAGGGCAATGTGTACTGTAGTGTGTAGGGCACTGTGTACTGTAGTGTGTAGGGCACTGTGTACTGTAGTGTGTAGGGCACTGTGTACTGTAGTGTGTAGGGCACAGTGTACTGTAGTGTGTAGGGCACTGTGTACTGTAGTGTGTAGGACTTTGCGTACTGTAGTGTGTAGGGCACTGTGTACTGTAGTGTGTAGGGCACTGTGTACTGTAGTGTGTAGGGCATTGTGTGCTGTAGTGTGTAGGGCACTGTGTGCTGTAGTGTGTAGGGCACTGTGTACTGTAGTGTGTAGGGCACTGTGTACTGTAGCGTGTAGGGCACAGTGTACTGTAGTGTGTAGGGCACTGTGTACTGTAGTGTGTAGGGCACTGTGTACTGTAGTGTGTAGGGCACAGTGTACTATAGTGTGTAGGGCACAGTGTACTGTAGTGTGTAGGGCATTGTGTGCTGTAGTGTGTAGGGCACTGTGTGCTGTAGTGTGTAGGGCACAGTGTACTGTAGTGTGTAGGGCATGGTGTACTGTAGTGTGTAGGGCACTGTGTACTGTAGTGTGTGGAACACTGTGTACTATAGTGTGTAGGGCAGTGTACTGTAGTGTGTAGGGCACTGTGTACTGTAGTGTGTAGGGCACAGTGTACTGTAGTGTGTAGGACACTGTGTACTGTAGTGTGTAGGGCACTGTGTACTGTAGTGTGTAGGGCACTGTGTACTGTAGTGTGTAGGGCACTGTGTACTGTAGTGTGTAGGGCACTGTGTACTGTAGTGTGTAGAGCACTGTGTACTGTAGTGTGTAGGGCACTGTGTACTGTAGTGTGTAGGGCATTGTGTACTGTAGTGTGTAGGGCACAGTGTACTGTAGTGTGTAGGGCACTGTGTACTGTAGTGTGTAGGGCACTGTGTACTGTAGTGTGTAGGGCACAGTGTACTGTAGTGTGTAGGGCACAGTGTACTGTAGTGTGTAGGGCACTGTGTACTGTAGTGTGTAGGGCACAGTGTACTGTAGTGTGTAGGGCACAGTGTACTGTAGTGTGTAGGGCACTGTGTACTGTAGTGTGTAGGGCACTGTGTACTGTAGTGTGTAGGGCACAGTGTACTGTAGTGTGTAGGGCACTGTGTACTGCAGTGTGTAGGGCATTGTGTACTGCAGTGTGTAGGGCACTGTGTATTGTAGTGTGTAGGACTTTGTGTACTGCAGTGTGTAGGGCATTGTGTACTGCAGTGTGTAGGGCACAGTGTACTGTAGTGTGTAGGGCACTGTGTATTGTAGTGTGTAGGACTTTGTGTACTGCAGTGTGTAGGGCACAGTGTACTGTAGTGTGTAGGGCACAGGGTACTGCAGTGTGTAGGGCAGTGTACTGTAGCGTGTAGGGCACTGTGTACTGTAGTGTGTAGGGCATGGTCTACTGTAGTGTGTAGGGCATTGTGTACTGTAGTGTGTAGGGCACAGTGTACTGTAGTGTGTAGGGCACTGTGTACTGTAGTGTGTAGGGCACTGTGTACTGCAGTGTGTAGGGCACTGTGTACTGTAGTGTGTAGGGCACAGTGTACTGCAGTGTGTAGGGCACAGTGTACTGCAGTGTGTAGGGCACAGTGTACTGCAGTGTGTAGGACATTGTGTACTGTAGTGTGTAGGGCACTGTGTACTGCAGTGTGTAGGGCACTGTGTACTGTAGTGTGTAGGACTTTGTGTACTGCAGTATGTAGGGCACAGTGTACTGTAGTGTGTAGGGCACTGTGTACTGTAGTGTGTAGGACTTTGTGTACTGTAGTGTGTAGGGCATTGTGTACTGCAGTGTGTAGGGCACTGTGTACTGTAGTGTGTAGGACTTTGTGTACTGCAGTGTGTAGGGCACAGTGTACTGTAGTGTGTAGGGCACAGGGTACTGCAGTGTGTAGGGCACTGTGTACTGTAGTGTGTAGGGCACAGTGTACTGTAGTGTGTAGGGAACTGTGTACTGTAGTGTGTAGGGCACAGTGTACTGTAGTGTGTAGGGCACAGTGTACTGTAGTGTGTAGGGCACAGTGTACTGTAGTGTGTAGGGCACAGTGTACTGTAGTGTGTAGGGCACTGTGTACTGCAGTGTGTAGGGCAGTGTACTGTAGTGTGTAGGGCACTGTGTACTGTAGTGTGTAGGGCACTGTGTACTGTAGTGTGTAGGGCACTGTGTACTGTAGTGTGTAGGGCACTGTGTACTGTAGTGTGTAGGGCACTGTGTACTGCAGTGTGTAGGGCACAGTGTACTGTAGTGTGTAGGGCACTGTGTACTGTAGTGTGTAGGGCACTGTGTACTGTAGTGTGTAGGGCACAATGTACTGTAGTGTGTAGGGCACTGTGTACTGTAGTGTGTAGGGCATTGTGTACTGTAGTGTCTAGGGCACTGTGTACTGTAGTGTGTAGGGCACAGTGTACTGCAGTGTGTAGGGCACAGTGTACTGCAGTGTGTAGGGCACAGTGTATTGCAGTGTGTAGGACTTTGTGTACAGTAGTGTGTAGGGCACATAGTACTGTAGTGTGTAGGGCACAGTGTACTGTGGTGTGTAGGGCACTGTGTACTGTAGTGTGTAGGGCACAGTGTACTGTAGTGTGTAGGGCACAGTGTACTGCAGTGTGTAGGGCACAGTGTACTGCAGTGTGTAGGACATTGTGTACTGTAGTGTGTAGGGCACTGTGTACTGCAGTGTGTAGGGCACTGTGTACTGTAGTGTGTAGGACTGTGTACTGCAGTGTGTAGGGCACAGTGTACTGTAGTGTGTAGGGCACTGTGTACTGTAGTGTGTAGGCACTTGTGTACTGTAGTGTGTAGGGCATGTGTACTGTAGTGTGTAGGGCACTGTGTACTGTAGTGTGTAGGACTTTGTGTACTGCAGTGTGTAGGGCACAGTGTACTGTAGTGTGTAGGGCACAGTGTACTGTAGTGTGTAGGGCACTGTGTACTGTAGTGTGTAGGGCACAGTGTACTGTAGTGTGTAGGGCACTGTGTACTGTAGTGTGTAGGGCACAGTGTACTGTAGTGTGTAGGGCACAGTGTACTGTAGTGTGTAGGGCACAGTGTACTGTAGTGTGTAGGGCACAGTGTACTGTAGTGTGTAGGGCACTGTGTACTGCAGTGTGTAGGGCAGTGTACTGTAGTGTGTAGGGCACTGTGTACTGTAGTGTGTAGGGCACTGTGTACTGTAGTGTGTAGGGCACTGTGTACTGTAGTGTGTAGGGCACTGTGTACTGTAGTGTGTAGGGCACTGTGTACTGCAGTGTGTAGGGCACAGTGTACTGTAGTGTGTAGGGCACTGTGTACTGTAGTGTGTAGGGCACTGTGTACTGTAGTGTGTAGGGCACAATGTACTGTAGTGTGTAGGGCACTGTGTACTGTAGTGTGTAGGGCATTGTGTACTGTAGTGTGTAGGGCACTGTGTACTGTAGTGTGTAGGGCACAGTGTACTGCAGTGTGTAGGGCACAGTGTACTGCAGTGTGTAGGGCACAGTGTATTGCAGTGTGTAGGACTTTGTGTACTGTAGTGTGTAGGGCACAGTGTACTGTAGTGTGTAGGGCACAGTGTACTGTAGTGTGTAGGGCACTGTGTACTGTAGTGTGTAGGGCACAGTGTACTGTAGTGTGTAGGGCATTGTGTACTGTAGTGTGTAGGTCACTGTGTGCTGTAGTGTGTAGGGCACAGTGTACTGTAGTGTTAAGGGCATTGTGTACTGTAGTGTGTAGGGCACTGTGTACTGTAGTGTGTAGGGCATGGTGTACTGTAGTGTGTAGGGCAGTGTACTGTAGTGTGTAGGGCACTGTGTGCTGTAGTGTGTAGGGCACAGTGTACTGTAGTGTGTAGGACACTGTGTACTGTAGTGTGTAGGGCACAGTGTACTGTAGTGTGTAGGGCACAGTGTGCTGTGGTGTGTAGGGCACTGTGTACTGTAGTGTGTAGGGCACAGTGTACTGTAGTGTGTAGGGCACAGTGTACTGTAGTGTGTAGGGCACAGTGTGCTGTGGTGTGTAGGGCACAGTGTACTGTAGTGTGTAGGGCACTGTGTGCTGTAGTGTGTAGGGCACTGTGTACTGTAGTGTGTAGGGCACAGTGTACTGTGGTGTGTAGGGCACAGTGTGCTGTGGTGTGTAGGGCACAGTGTACTGTGGTGTGTAGGGCACAGTGTACTGTGGTGTGTAGGGCACTGTGTACTGTAGTGTGTGGAACACTGTGTACACGCATTGGCATGGGAAGGAAAATAGAGATAGGCACATATTGGATGGATGGATGGATGGATGGATGGATGGATGGATGGATGGATGGATGGATGGATGGATGGATGGATGGATAAATGATGGATGGATGGGTAAATGGACTGATGGATATATAGATGGGTGGATGGATA
>JAWQFJ010032125.1:0-16890 GCA_034096865.1 Theodoxus fluviatilis | reverse complement strand
AAACGAATGGATGGCAAAGTAGGCGCGAGGGCCGATTTTGTGAAAAAAGGTTTGATGTGTCCAAAACATGGGAGAGGCAGCCTTAGCGTACTTGTGATACATGACAGTTTTTGAAATCAATCTGCTGTAAAATATAATAAAAAGAATTATTACGTTTTTTACAAACCAGGTGTATTGTGCGTGGAGTTTGGTGGTGCCACCATACACTTTTTCTCTTTAAAAACTGTCAGTTATCACAGTACGCGCTAAGTCATGGAAAATGTTATTGAGGCTCATGGAAAAGTCATGGAAAAGTAATGGGAATTTTGTAATCTAAAAAAAAACCTTGTTGCGAACCATGTTCTCTCCCTCCCTTCCCCTCCCTCCCTCCCTCCCCTCCTCCCTCCCACCCTCACCTCTCCCCTCCTCTCTCTTCTCTCTCTCTCTCCTCTCTCTCTCTTCTTCTCCTCTCTCTCTCTCTCTCTCTCTCTCTCTCTCTCTCTCCCCTCTCCCTCCCTCTCTCCCTCTCCCTCCCCTACCCCTCCTCCCTCCCCTCCTCCCTCCCCCCTCCCTCCCCTCCTCCCTCCCTCCCTCCCTCCCTCCCCTCTCCCTCCCTCCCTCTCCCCTCCTCCCTCCCTCTCTCTCCCTCTCCTCTCTCTCCTCCCTCTTCTCTCTCTCCTCTTCTTTCTCTCTCTCATCTCTCTCTCTCTCTCTCTCTCTCTCTCTTCTCTCTCTCTCTTCTCTCTCTCTCTCTCTCTCTCTCTCTCTCTCTCTCTCTCTCAAAGACTATAGCATTCCAGCTGAGAAAGGAAATACTGCAGCAATCTAGCCCAGAAAGACAGGGGGAAATAAAGAGTACCTCCCACTGAAATGTACCATTGGAATCACCCAAGTATGAAAAGTGTATGAGATAGTAAATAAAACACTAGCTAAATTACATTGTAATCTTCTGATTAATTATAGATGAATAACTGAATTAAATGGGGGGTTTTGTTGTGAATGTTTATTTTTATTTTTATTTTGTTTTATACCTAGTTACTAATAATGACTGTATTGTAATAAGCACTATATGAAAATCTATCTTGCATGTCTCTAATATTGTTCTGTGAATGCAAAGTTTTATTCCATTTTCTTTCAATGTTTCCTCTTGTTCTCTGCATCAAATTTCAATTGCAATGTGATAAGCATAGATCTCCATAATTATCTTGCCAGTGGACTTTTGAAAATTAGAAGGGAAAGGAGAGAGTCACTCAGACAACCTGTTGTAGCAAAGGCCCATGCTTTTGAATGCTCCATTGATTTAGTGCAGCACAGCATAGGGGAATGCTGCCACCACATAGGGGATGTAGGGGGCCACAGACTGGCGTAGTGATTGTCACAGCAGCTGGGCGCTGTGAATGGCATGATTGGAGAGAGAAAAAAAATGTGCCAAGCTGTTGCTACCTCACATGCTCGCCTCAACCACTGCATCTGTCAGACAGTGTTTGTTCATACCTTCTGTTTTTTTATTGGATCACCTGACATCAGACAAATTTTAAAAATTGTCAATGCTTGGCTCCAGAGATTGGCCGTAATTTACATTTCAACAAATGCATTGGAAATGGAGATAGTGTATTGAATACATTTTGAGAGTGTATTGAATCTGAATCATTTTGAGAATGTTTATGGGCAGCCATTCATGTCTATCATCATATCAGTCAAATGTTTTGATATCTTGCCAAGAGTGCTGTCCCATCTATTACATTCTGTTCATTTTGAATGTTCAAATGTCTATAGTTTCATCAGAGTAATTGTTTGTTCCATGTTGAGCTTACACAACAAGTTATAGGTTTCATATAGCATGAATGTCTTGTGTGTGTGGGGGGGGGGGGGGGTGGGGGGGTGGGGGGGGGGTGGATGGAATGTTATGGTCAATCAACCTTTAAAGGCTATTTAAGGCCACTGATCAGGAAAAATCAACAGAGTTGGTTAGAATACCATCGTCAAGTCACAGTTTCCCTAGTTACTTGCCTCTTACTAAATGTGTCAGGAGACAAGGTGAATCAATTCTTACTCCTAACCCTCGGGGGGGGGGGGGGGGGGGGGGGGGGGGGGGGGGCAAACCAGCCAAGCAATGGTGGTGGGGGGGGGGGAGGGGGGGGTGGGGGGGGGGGGAAGGCATACATACAAACAAAGAGAGACAGACAAAGAGGCAGAGAAATATCAGACTGACAATGCATGTTTCAAAACATTTACATGTATTTGCTTGCAAAAACGGGCACACAGCCAGGTGCTGCACCAATACCTCCCTCATTCTTGTCAGATAGTGTCTGTATGATTCATGTTTCTCGTATATGTCTTTGCTTCTGAAACTGACATGAGATTGATGATGATGATGATGATGATGATGATGATGATGATGATGATGATGACATTGATAACAAGGACTATTGAAAAATGGAGAACCTCTCTAGCGATGAATTGTTGTTCCAAGAAGTGCTACTACCTAAAGTTGTTCATCTGTGAACTGTAATTTGAGGTCAAATTCTGATGTACTTGATAGGCAGGTCAACGGTATGCTTGGCATTTCCGGGACACAGACTCTTTGTCTCAAATGGAAGAGTTTTGGTGTTTAGTTTTTATGAAATTTAGGAGAAGTAGTTGATCTTGTTCAGTCTAGCCAGTGAGTGTGCCCTGCTTGTTGTGTTACAGAAGGCAATAGAGCTGAACCCCAAGGACTCCACCTCCATTCACTCCATTGGCTTCTGGTGAGTGTTGCCAGTTGTGTGTGTGTGTGTGTATGCTCGAAATAATGTATTGATAAGCCTTGTTCTTGATAGATAAACAGATCAACAGAGAGACAGGCAGACAAATAGAGAAACACACACACACACACACAGAGGCAGACACACCGTCATAAAGACAAACTAGGTATTCCACATGATTGGCAGCTCCTCGTGCACTTTCAGTAATGATGAAAACATGTATACAGTGCAAGCCTGGAACATTTTTCAGGTGCTTTGCCTTTGCGGACCTGCCCTGGCTTCACCGAAACATTGCAAAGGCTCTGTTTGGAACTCCTCCTACCTCCACCTATGAAGAGGTCAGTGTTTTCTCGGGAGATTCAAATGCTCTGTTTGGAGTGACTAATGACAAATCTCTCTCTACCTCTTACAGTCTTAAACTTCAGTTTTTGTGAACTTGGTGTAATTCAATTCAATCTGTATTCCAGTGACGAACTTGGTTGGTGGGTTGGGGTTTGAGAGTTGGGGTTGGGTTGGGGGTGGGGTGGGGTTGGGTTTTGAGGTTGGATGGGGTTGGGTGGGTTAGTTTGGGTTGGGTTGGGTGGGCTGGGCAGGGTTGGGTTGAATGTGGTTGGGTTGGGTTGGGTTGGATGGGATTGGGTTGGATGGGGTGGGGTGGGGCTGGATTGGGTTGGGTTGGGTGGGTGGGTGGGTGGGTGGGTGGGTGGGTGGGTTGGTTGGTTGGTTGGTTGGTTGGTTGGTTGGTTGGTTGGTTGGTTGGTTGGTTGGTTGCATGGTAGGGCTGGGTGGTTGGGTTGGGTGGTGGGTTTGGGTTAGAGGTTGGGTTAGGGCTTGGTTTTATTGGTTAGGGGTTGGGATTGGGTTGTGATGGGTTGAATGGGTTAGGTTGGGTTAGTTGAGTAGATGGAAGATTGGGTTGATGGGCAGGCTGGGCTGACTGGCTGAAGTATTGTTAGAGAACTAGTGAAGAGAATGGTGTGTGTGTGTGTGTGTGTGTGTGTGTGTGTGTGTGTGTGTGTGTGTGCATGCATACATGCATTTGCGTGAGTGATTGAGTGAGAGTGTGTGTGTGTGTGTGTGTGTGTGTGCATGCATACATGCGTTTGCGTGAGTGATTGAGTGAGAGTGTGTGTGTGTGTGTGTGTGTGTGTGTGTGTGTGTGTGTGTGTGTGTGCATGCATACATGCATTTGCGTGAGTGATTGAGTGAGAGTGTGTGTGTGTGTGTGTGTGTGTGTGTGCATGCATACATGCGTTTGCGTGAGTGATTGAGTGAGAGTGTGTGTGTGTGTGTGTGTGTGTGTGCATGCATACATGCATTTGCGTGAGTGATTGAGTGAGAGTGTGTGTGTGTGTGTGCATGCATACATGCGTTTGCGTGAGTGATTGAGTGAGAGTGTGTGTGTGTGTGTGTGTGTGTGCATGCATACATGCGTTTGCGTGAGTGATTGAGTGAGAGTGTGTGTGTGTGTCTGAGGTCATTAAGAATGTTCCCAATGCTGCTCCTAGTCAACGTGGAATTGTGGTTTTGTTTCAGGCGCTGTCCTACTTCCAGAAGGCAGAGGACGGTAAGGCTCTGATTGGATTCAAAGTTTTGGAAATGTGTATTGAAATGCTACATTAATGATATACTGATCATAATGCTAAGATTTTTATCTCAAAAAGATGGTCAAGTAGTTGAGGAATAAGCATTGCTTTCATTACTAACACTTATGCTGCATCATTTGCTTTAGAACGAGACTGCTTCATTTGGGCATGGCACCTGATTTTGGATCAAAATAGTTCACTCACAGGTGTGGGAATGTTTGACTTTGTTTTCTGAATGCAGGCATTTGTTTTATAGAGTGACTGTTCACCTGTAGATGGACCTCGACATGTTTGTTATGTTACTTGCCCCCTGAGTGCACCACTCATTGAACCTCCTACTGCTAACTGAGAAGAATTCCAAAATGACATGGACATGACCAGATCTTCAGATCCAACCTTGCGTTCAATCCACATTTATCGAATGGGCATGCAGGTGTGACACTGAAAATTCCAAATAAAAAAGGACAAACTCCAAACAGAATGCCCAGCTCTGTAATAGAAACTGCCCCTTCACTACATACGACCTGCGTAGATGTGAGGAAAGCTAGGATCTAACAAGGATCTAACAGTGTTAACATGTGACAATATGATGAAAGCAGATGTAAAGGCAGTGAAATGTTACCACATGTTGACACCGACCTATGCCTCAAAAGACTTTGTGTCTATGCAACGAACCTGATGAACCTCCTCTTCCTAACTAGTGAGCTCTCCAACCTGATGTTGGCCCACACAACAAAAGCCCACCACACCATAATTCACCTGTCATTGAATGTGGCCATGTGTATACTCAGTGGAGATGACAGTGGACAGATAGATAGTTATGTTTGTTTCTTCAAACATACCCTTATCCCTGCACAGCCAGCCCCAAATGCAGTTACAGGAACTTTAACAAATAAAACACACAGGTAATTCAAGTTCAACGTACAGGAGCAGCCTGGCTGCTGGGCTTTCTGGGCCTGCTCCAGTAGCTCAGCCAGGGGCGGCCCCAAGCAGCCAAAGAGGCCCCAATGAAAGGGGGATGGGGGGGGGGGGGGGGGGGGGGAGGCATCAAGACAGGGTAAGACTATTCTGATCCTGTCTTGCATTTAATCCCCAAAATAGAATTGGCATATGCACATGACAATTAAAATATTTCTAAAAAAGACAAGGAAAGAGAAACCCCAAATCTCAAAGAAGTCCATTCTGTTAATGAATGTACACTTACATGTACTAATGCACATGTTCATGCAGGCGTGAACATGCACACCCACACAGATGCACACTCACAAGCAGACAGCACAAACTTATGAACACTCACTGGTACAGAAGCATGCACAATGAGTAACTAAGAAACAGGTTGGACCTCCTGTTTAATTCTGCTCACCCTATCTATTCAGTGGACCCCAACTTCTACAGCATGAACCTGATGATGTTGGGCAAGACTCATTACCGCATGGGCAACAAGGATGGAGCCATTTCCGCCCTGAAGAAAGTATTCAACTTTCCTGTCAGGAACTCGGATGATGAACAGGTAAATTACTTTTGGGGGTCTTTACCTTTGTTACCAGTCTTTACCCTTTGTGGTCTGGAGAAACATGGACAAAGAATTCTATAGAATCTGGCTTTCCAGATAAAATGAAACATTAACCACTGACTGCATTCATACTTGGGTACAACTTCTTCAGACAGACGCCACTCATACTGTTATGGTAGCATTAAGTGTAAGGAATTTGAGTTTGCAATAAGGGTTAAGGGGTGAGGGAAATATTAGGGTTAGAGTGAGGTTAAGGTGAGTAGTTGTGCCTGGCAACTGCCATACTTTTTTTCCCAAAGCTACAGACACACTGTCCTCCTTACCACTCATGTTGCCAAGTGAAGCTGCAGTGTTAAGTTGCAACACATTATCCTTGTCATTAGCAAAGTTTCTCAACGAAGCTGCAGTGTTCATGAAAGTTGCAACACATTATCCTTGTCATTAGCAAAGTTTCTCAACGAAGCTGCAGTGTTCATGAAAGTTGTAACACATTATCCTTGTCATTAGCAAAGTTTCTCAACGAAGCTGCAGTGTTCATGAATGTTGTAACACATTATCTTTGTCATTAGCAAAGTTTCTCAGTGAATCTGCAGTGTTCATGGAAGTTGTAACACATTATCCTTGTCATTAGCAAAGTTTCTCAGTGAAGCTGCAGTGTTCGTGGAAGTTGTAACACATTAACCTTGTCATTAGCAAAGTTTCTCAGTGAAGCTGCTGTGTTCATGAAAGTTACAACACATTATCTTTGTCATTAGCAAAGTTTCTCAGTGAAGCTGCAGTGTTCATGAAAGTTACAACACATTATCTTTGTCATTAGCAAAGTTTCTCAGTGAAGCTGCAGTGTTCATGAAAGTTGCAACACATTATCCTTGTCATTAGCAAAGTTTCTCAGTGAAGCTGCAGTGTTCATGGAAATTGTAACACGTACATTATCCTTGTCATTAGGCAATCATAGTAGCGTCCTCCACGAACTGAAATCCACTTCGCAGTGGCGAAATTCGTATCTAAATCAGGGTGCGCACGCATCACAAAAAAGTGATGAACTTCGTATCTCTTATGTCGAATAGAACAGCAGACGAAGTGTTGACACGATCACGATGAAGGGAATCGAAATTGGGTCACAAAATAGCCGTCTGACGATTAAATAACCACACAGTTAGCACCAGACTTTCCATTTACTCATGAAATAAGGCAAGCATCGCATAACTTGATGTTTTGATTAACTAGTAAGGAAAATCGAGCAATTTAAAACATGAAGCGTTACATCTTTTGTGTCGCTAGTCTTTTGTAGGCCAATCAGTTTGTCGCTAAAACTATGCCTGAAATGTTTACTGTTTGTCAGTCAAGCCCTTTCATTTTACAAATCAGTAGTTGAAACGACATGGTATCATTTTCTTGTGATTACAGTAACGTTAGGACAACTGAAAAATGCAAAAATACTCAACGAAAAGGAGTTCGGCTAATTGTCTGTTTTCACGAAGTATGTATGGGCAAAACCTGCGAACTTCACATCGCAGACAACCGGATGCGAGGTGCCAGCAGAAAGTGTGACGGAGAATGCAAGAATTCCTCACCGCGAAGTGAATTTCAGTTTGCAGAGGACGCTACTATGATTGTCTACTAGCAAAGTTTATCAGTGGAGCTGCAGTGTTCATGAAAGTTGCAACACATTATCCTTGTCATTAGCAAAGTTTCTCAGTGGAGCTGCAGTGTTCATGAAAGTTGTAACACATTATCATTGTTATTTTGCTTAGTGAAGCTACCTTTCTAATCTCATGTTTTATCCTTGCCTCTGTCTTAAACTTTTTTTTCTCCATTTCTTTCTATTTTTTCTCCCTCCCTCCCTCCCTCCCTCCCTCCCTCCCTCCCTCCCTCCCTCCCTCATGTACACATCTTCTTACACTTGTACTCCCTTCCTTCAGTGTTTCATCTAAGGCCTTTTCCATTGTGTTGTTGCAGGCCCACAAGGAAGCCACAGAGATCCTGAAGAAGCTGGGAGTGAAGCCCCCAGAGGCAGCACATCTAGCCTCAAGCTTTTAGTTCCTCTGTGCCTGTCATGCATACACTCTTGTGAATGTGTCTGTTTCCATACCTTCCTCTGTGATTGATGTGACTGCGTCTCGGTAGACTTCATGTTTCCCCATGTTTGTGGTTGATGGTTACCATTGGTTACAGTGTTGTTGTGTTTTTGTGGACCAATTTGATGCTTGAAATATTTCTCTTCCTCCCACAGTGAACCATTGTTGGGGTGTGTGTGTGTTGTTAACATTGTCAGTGAATGTTCAGGTCTAATAAAATGACAGCTGAAAAAGATTTGTGCAGATGCCACAGAAGAAGAACAGGATTAGAACAAGATGCGTGTTCAACAGCAGTGCAAGGATATACATCATTTATTTTAAACAGGTGCATATAAGTAGAGTTACTGAAAGAAAATTATTAAAAATCTGTATTGTCCAATTCATTTATGATAATTTTGTTATCACTGAGGAATGGTGTTAATTGTGAAATAGGTCTCTCAGCCATTATGTAGATGACTTGCCGACTGCTGTGCCTGAACCATCTGTGCTCTTAGCTCCAAAACCTGAATATGGTAAACATTCCCAGGGACAATGTGTTTCATTACCATCATGTGTCATGCACCGAAGTTGACTTTGATTCTTCATTACTCGAACTAAAATGTGTGTATGGCCACCCTGATGTATAAATGCAGAGGTCTGCAAAATCAACAATACTAAGAAAACACCCTATGGCAGCAGTGAAGTAGTGACTATAGACACAAAACAAATGTTTGAACTTATGAATCATAAGTTTTGAACTGACAGACACAGTAGGACTAGTGGAGGAGAGAACTTTTGAGAATATAAGGGATTTATTTTCCTTTTCGTTTGTATGAGGAAGCAGGATGATTTTGCCTGTGTTTTGACCCCACATTGTCACATGATGTAGAGTAGGTTGGCCAACATACACATGTGCACACACACACACACAATTATGCATTGCATGCAGGTGTATACACATTCATGTGCACTCTCATGTGCATGCACACGCACACACACACACACACACACTCATGCAAACATTCATACCTCCATACATGTAAAAAAAGTGCTGCTAAAGTTATCTGCCTACTCAGGAGCTAAGGGAGTGAATTGGTTTGAAAATAAAATGTGGAATGCCAACAAATGCAATGAAACGGAATACTCAAAAATGAAAAAACTATCTAAATCCATTGTGGAGTTTGTTGCTTGCAGTTTAGTTCATTGAAGGTTTGGTGATAGCTGTTGAAGCTGTAAGTCTGTAAGTGCAAAAATTTAATATGCTTTTTTTTCTTCCCAGTAAAAGTGCTTGATGTTTTGTGCACAATGCAATGTGCTGGCGAATAGTTGTCAATTGCTGGAATGGTTTGCTCAGTGTTTCTGTTATATTTGCTTCCTGTGATAATCTGTGTTTTAGCCTTCCCGTCTTTTGTGTCGTCTTCAATGTTTCAAAACATTTAACCACAATTTGACCACTGGGAAGATTAAAATGTTTTTGGAGTTAAGGCTTAGCTGTGGACAAAAGTTTACTATGTACACCATTGTGATAGTTTTCTAAGCAATTTTGGAAGATTTGATTCCTAAGTCATCAGTCGGAGGAACATTTTGGAAGCAGGGTTATGATGGATCTTTTGCATCATTTTTTTTTTAACCATTTCCTGTGGATGCCCCGTTTGATCGAGGAGAATATTCCACAATTTCCCTGGTGTTATTACTCCTGGGTGGGGAGGCTTGCTGAAGGATGCAAGCTCTGGGATCTCCGCGCAGCTTCGAACGCCGTACCCTACTGGCCATAAGTCGACTGTAGGTCCAGCGCGCTAACCACTCAGCCACAGAGCCCTCATATGTCTTGGTTGTTATCATAGGAAATATCTACACATTCTTATTGGTCCTCAAATGTTAATATTGAGGATGACTAGAAATTTTTTTAGACTAAAGGTTGATAAATTTTGCTTTATATGTAGGCCCTAATTGCTGTGATTTGCCATCATGAATAAAGAATCTCCAACTCTACACTCATGGTTCACTTCATTGATTTGGCACGGAAAGTCTCTTGCACATGAGACATCTGTATACTGGTAATGACTTACACACTGCAACTAACTTAAGTGCAATTTTCTTGACACAATAAATTATGAGAAAGATCTGTTATTAGCGACTAAGAAAAGTGAGAAGAACCGAAGAGTGGATTGTCTCATCCTAATGCAACGGGTCTCCATTCGGAAGTCATGTGATGAACACCTCCTACAACTGCCTTGAGACAAGAATCGGTGCTGTCGTCAAAGACCTTACTCCCTGAGAATGGTGGGCACGTGATGGCTGCTGATTTGGTCGGTGAGACTGCACTGGAACCTTCCCTAAAGAGCAGGGTACTCAAGCAAGCTTCAGCAACTGCGCTCTAATGACGAGGAGCACCTGTGGCCAAGGAAGACCACTTGTGCACCTGTGAGGGTTGTTCTGCAGGAGACAGGCACGAGGGAAGTCGCCATTTCGTCTGAACTCTGCTGATGATAAATGTGAGACTCATCCACGAGCTGCCATGCAAATCTTCTCAACCTGAAAACACCGAGATAAACGAAAGGAACTGAAAGTTTTCAATGCAGATTTTGATACGAATTTTGAGTTCATACAGCAATCATTTAGACAACATAAGAATATACAATAGGTATAGCGACCAGTTCAATAAACCTTGTACACAGTTTTAGGAAATGGCTTATAACCCTAAAGGGTTTCGAAAACGAAAAGAAGGGCTGGAAGCGCACTTCCATCAGAGCTGGAAGTCATGGAGACCCCGATAATGTTATGCCTTTTCCGCAAACTCTTGCTGACCATGAACACATCAGTGTCAATATTGCATCTAGCCCCAGCTCGGAACGAAAGAATTGTACTTTCTTTTATTTGCCGATGATTCTAACCTCCTCTCTACAACTCCTGGGCTACAAAACCCACTAGATAACATGGCAAGTGAATCAAGATCATTAGGTCTTAAGATTTAAGTACGTTATGGTTTTTCCATGAAAGTGGACACCTACAGCGCTAGGTTATTTTAAAAAAAGGCTTTTCAACAATAGCTGGGCCCTCGGAGGGTATTCTCTCTCTCTCTCTCTCTCTCTCTCTCTCTCTCTCTCTCTCTCTCTCTCTCTCTCTCTCTCTTATTTTTTCTTGTGTTGCCGGTACAAGTATTATTCTTTTCAGAGATGATGGCTGCCAGTTAGCCGAGTTATACGAGGTGTGTCAGAAAAGTAAAACTGACTGGGGTCACAAAAACCTTTTTTTAATCCGAACCACAAACTACAAGTTTTCTCCTTGAAAGTAATCCCCCTCGAGTCTAACGCCCTTTTCCATCATTCTCCACCATGCCTCCATGCACTCCTGGAAGGATATGATTCCCCGCAGCTCCGTCGGCACGGCTGTCTTGATGGCTTTCACGTCCGGAGAACGGGATAAGTAGGACTAGGACCCCAAGGTAATTAACAGTTTAACCAACGTTTTATTTAAACGGGAATTTCATCTTAGGTCAATCAAATTAACCAACCATTCACCCATGCACTCTCCCACCAGCCATTTTTAGGCCTACAACTCATCCACCCAATCCAAACCAAACCAACCCAAATAACCAACATCCATCTCTCATGCCTCTTGTTGTTTCGAAAGGCCACAAGTAGCGCGTGTACGTGATTTCACACGGGTGCGTTCCAGGAAAAAAAGAAGACCGAAGTTATGATATTGAACGTCCCAAACCCCTCACCAATCACTGTAAATGGACAAGACATTCCAACGTCAGAAGAATTCACATAGGCCTATTAGGGTCTGCAACGAAGCTGGAAATCAGGAGTTATTGCCGCTGATGCTCTTTAGTGCGGGGAAACCAAAAAGTGGTCTCTGGTCAGTACAGAATGGCTTCAGAACGCAGTGAGAGAGTACCAAGAGGTGTTCATTTTTGTTGTGTTTGCCAGTGCTACCGTGGCAAAGTGATCGTTTATTGTCGCAGTATGCAGGCATGAAGTGACGAAGCTAGGTTCGAGCTTGCAAGCAGATGTAACTAAATAATGGCGTGGATCGGTGTAGTGTAGTGCTGTTGAATACTAGGTCTCTCTCGTTCTCAGCATTTCTGCAGCAGGAATGCAGTGCATGATTATCCCTCCAGGTTTACTGGAGGTCCTACAGACTTTATCTGTCTGTGTGTGTGTCTGTCTGTCCCGTCTCCACGGCTTATATCTCAAAAACTACTGGACGGATTTCCTTGAGATTTTGCACACTGACTGGAAGTTAGGTCCGATTCAATATTATCAAATTTTCAGAATCGAGGTTTTAAAAGAAAGTGACTTTTTTACATTTTGGTGTTTCATTGAAAACGATTCAACAGACTCCATTTTGCAAAATCTGTGACGTCATCATTTGACGTCGAATAAACGTGACGTCATTTGCGAGGAGATTTTTGAAGGAGGTGAATAGAATAGAATAGAATTCGTGACGTCATTTGCGAGGACAGAGAATGATTTAGATAGATATGTCCTCAGATGTCTTAGGCCGCAAGGCCTTTATCTGATCTTTTGATCAGTACTTATGGCTACTCTCACTCTCTCTCTGTTTCTCTCTCTCTGTCTCTCTCTCTGTCTCTCTCTCTCTCTCTCTCTCTCTCTCTCTCTCTCTCTCTCTCTCTATCCCACCCACCCTCTTACTCTCATTCTCTCTTCCCTTCCTCCCCTTTTCCCAGCTCCCCTCCCCCCCCCCCTCTCTCTCACTCTCTCTGTCTCTCTCTCTGTCTCTCTCTCTGTCTCTCTCTCTGTCTCTCTCTGTCTCTCTCTCTGTCTCTCTCTGTCTCTCTCTCTGTCTCTCTCTCTCTCTCTCTCTCTCTCTCTCTCTCTCTCTCTCTCTCTCTCTCTCTCTCTCTCTCTCTCTCTCTCTCTCTCTCTCTCTCTCTTACCACATTTGAATATTTTGCCTCAAGGGCTGAATGTAAGTAAGAAAGGCAATACAGTAGTCGCCGCTTATAAAACACGCGGTTAATAAAAACAGCCGTTTTTTAAATACAGTTGGTAAGGTCCGGATTTACTTCGTTACTGATGGACATGTTCAACAAGCAAACGGTTAATAAAAACGCCGCTTATTAAAAACACTTTTGTTCGGTCCCAATGTGTTTTTAATAAGCGGCGACTACTGTACTGCCTAATTCACTACCCTTGTCTCTAAACTCAGACGATTCCAACTGCCTGTTCCGCTTTGACGTAATCTCATGACGTCATCTACGATCTAAGAGAATCGAAGAGACGACAAAGAAAGCAGTATATATAGCAAAGCGCAACCTAGGATCCTCTGACGAGCGTACCTTATCTAACCGATCAAGATAACGCGGGGATAGGGGATAAATCGAGTGTTAAAAAGATAAATCGCCGTTGTGAATACGGGCCCAGCGAACTAACTGAATGTCGACACAATCACGCGGCACTGTTGTACATTTGCAGTCAACGTAAGATCTCGTACGACGATTTGATTCAAGGCCTAGTGCTAATTGTTTTGATGGTCTGGTCTCAGTGTCACAAAAATATGATGATTTAATCAATCCCTGACCCGGAAATGTTGGGGACAACGACCATTTCAGCGTAATGACATCGAGTCAAACCGAGTTATCTTTCCTACTTCAGCAAAACGCTTCGATATATGTTGAACCTCTACCAGCAGGCGCCAAAATGCGATACTACGAAAAGAATATTGACGTTGATGGGTTAGATCCGTATGAAATACCAAACAGTTCATGCTATCATCCATTTTTCTACAATTTACAGTGCAAAATACGAACCACGAGGGTTTATGACAAGGTCGTTATAAATGCTTCACATACCTACAAGTTTTCAATGGCACAGTTGGTAGAGCATTGGGCTCTTGGTCCTGCATGACCAGGTTCGATTCTGCACTGAAACTTTTTTTCGAGGGGTTGTGGGTTCGAACCCACCTGGTTTTTTGTGTTTGTGTGTGTGTGCGTTTTTTCCTCCTCTTTTCTCGGAGGCTGCGGGTTCGAACCCGATCTTCTTTTTTTTCTTCTCCAAAACCTGGAGGTTCAGCGCCAGCGGTTTTTATTAAACAGAGCTCGCGCAAACTGCATTGAGTGATTGACTCGTAAAAAATATCATTAAATGCATTCGCATATTCATTGTTGTTGTTGCTGTCCTCCTCGTGTTTCCGTGTTCGTCTTTGTTTATCCTTTTTGTTGATGTTACGAATAGACCCATCGTGTCTCCTTACGCGAAACTTGAAAAAATTTAAACTATAAGTATCAAGGCTTGACTCGCTCTTAGTCTCATTTGCTCCAGTTATGTTCTTGTTATTGGTCTTAACTAGCCGTCATAGGCTAATATTAATAAGCAGTAAAGCTCCATTCGTTCGTTCATTCATTCATTCGTTCCGTCGGTCATTATGTATATTAATGCATTCGTTTGTTCGTTCATCCCCATTGTCTGCATGTACAGGTTGATGCGTCTGATATCACTCATTAAGACAGTTCTTAACCGGGCATATCTTTGACTAGGCGAACACTTAGCTCAGAAACTTATCCTGAGAGTAGGTAAAGCATATAATTATGCGAACAGTTTTCTGTCCGAACTACACAGTTACACGAGAAGCTGTCTATAGTAGTGAGTACTCTGTAGCCTAACTTTTAACTTGATTCGATTTCGACGCACAACTCAATAATTATGAATAATGTAGCAATATTCATTAACTATTGATGTACTCTACTTTGTGCTTTGAGACATTAATACCGTTATTTAAGTACGGTGCCTATGTTTGTGTATCAGTAATCCTGAAAATTAGCGTTTTGTGTTCGAGCTGAGGACAATATGGCGGTTGGTGCGCCCTGCCAGAGCAAGCCATGGGAATACTATATATGTTTCAAAGGAAAGTGTTAGTCCGGTTAAAAACGGCCTGTTTAGCGCATAATTATTCCCTTGTACATGCTTGTGTTGTAGTGGCCACACACAGGTTCAACAGTGAGTCCGTTATGCAAGGGGGGAGGGACTTTGTGAGGAGATTGACACCCCACAGGCTGCCACAAGCTCGGCAGGGGAGTTCACGACTACTCTTATTCTCAAAACAAAATAGTTGTACAGGTCTGCATCCCGAAAATCTGCAGGAAAATCCACTGCCGAACACCATCCTGTCTTGAGACTGACTGGATCAGGAAGTTTTTGGCCCGATGGTGTTGTTAGTTTTGGAAACTTTGGGGCCAAAGCGTCGGCACAGTCTATGTCGGATTCCCCGCCGATTGCTTTGTTTACCTTCAAAGCAATACAGCCCTTGACCCTTTGAATTAGGTCTGCTTTCGTACCCGACAATGGCTGTTGCATTTCCCGTATGAACTGCTTTAATTCCGGCATACGCCAGCGTTCGAAATTTGCAGTGTCCATTACCGCCATAGTTACAATAATGCAGTGTACTGACCAAGCAGGCGCGATAACTCTTGCGCTTAGCTTGTCAGGGGAAGCAACAACCCCCGTTGCAGACCCTAATACCTCGGCAGCGCGGCTAGACATGATGGAGGAACGGGCAGTGGCATCAAGAATCGCCTAAGCAAAACCAGAAACGTCTTTAGGATGCTGAATAACATCTGGAAGTCGGCCCAGTACAGCACAAAGACAAAGCTCAGACTGTACCAGAGCTGTACGTGTTCTCTCCACCCTACTATAGTCTATACGTACGGCTCTGAATGCTGGAGAATGACAGAACGAGATATCACCAAGCTGTCAACCTTCCACGCAAAGAACCTCGGAAAGATCCTGCAAATCTTCTGGCCAAACACCATCTAAAACCGACAACTGCTCGCCCGCTGCCACCAAGAAGACATGGCGATGGAGTTGGAAAGGGCATGTCATAAGACGCGAGCCAGAGATCGAGCATTCCACGCACAGCCTTTCAGTTGACACCAGAAGGCACACGCAAGAGGGGCAGACCAAAGAACACATGGCGCCGAACAATGGAGGGGGAGCTCAAGATCATGAGCACCATTCAAAAGAAGGCCCAAAACCGAAGGGAGTGCCGTTCCTTTGTTGCTGCCCTACTTGCCGAAAGCCGGCATTGCGGGCATAAGTGAAGTGCGCATGCAAGGAAAGCAAAACGAAAGGGAGCTCAGCAGGTATATGACGCCTGGGAGACGAAGAAACAGTAAGAAAATAAAATATTCCCAGACGGGGAATCGAACCCCGGCCGTGGCGGTGAGAGCGCCAAATCCTAACCACTAGACCACCTGGGAACTTAGTACTCTGGGTGAAAATAATATATATATATACTAAATACTCAATCATCCGCCATAGGATCAAATAAAATTGTGGAGTATGTGATGGTTGTAGAATGGATATTTTATGTTAAAATATTGAAAAGGGAAAAAGTGGCAAAGTTATGAGCTACTGGGGCCAGCTACTGAAGACTGGCGCCCATTCAGACTGGCCTGGCGTTTTAAGAAAAAGGATTTTAAAGTAAACTTTAAGCAATATGTGTTGTCATCGTGATCATCATGATCGTACGTACATCATCAGTAACATCTACAAAAAAGAGAAAGAAAACAAAAAACAAGATGACTTTCTGTGTTATGTGTTATCTGTCCCTAGTCTGTGCTACAGAAGAACTAGAGGTGACCTAATAGAAGTGTACAAGTATACGCACGGCATGTACCAGATTGGAGAGAATCTGTTTTCCTGCGATGACAATAGTGTCACAAGAGGTCACGCCTACAAGCTCAAGAAAAACCGATGCAATACGGCTTTACGACAGCATTTCTTCACCCAGCGAGTTATCAACATGTGGAACAGCCTCCCGAACAGCGTAGTTGAGGCACCGAGCCTGAACTCGTTCAAGAACAGAGTGGACAAGCATCTACAAGGATATATGTTCAAGCTGGAGGAACCACTGGCGCAGATGATGCACAGCAATTAGGCCTTTTTTTCTCTCTATTTTTTTCTTTATCCATAAGAACAATAAAAATACAGCCAGAGAACTACCAGAATCGGCGATAGGCCCTGGACGCCTAAGCAAGCCGAAGA
>JAWQFJ010032124.1:35000-45369 GCA_034096865.1 Theodoxus fluviatilis | reverse complement strand
AATAGGCTTAATTCCTAAATGGGAAGTTACTCGTTTTCTAGCAACGGTAAGAGTTACTCCGCCCATTACTCAGTCAAACATGGCGACTTCCTTGCGTCGAGTATCTGAATTTCAAGCTTTTTTGAGAGATCGTGGTGTGACTGTGTCTGGCCAAAAAAAGACTGAACTAGCGGAATTGTGTGAGATTGCGAGAGGTATTAGCCTGGAGTTTGATCCCGATGGATTATACGAAGACAGAGAAGAAATCATTGTTGACAAACTGACCGACGGCGATGTGAAGTTACCGAACCCTTCACTTCATGCGGGTAGCAGCGACCTTTCCGCGTTGCCTTTTTTCAGTATGTTCGATGTGTTCACGTACCTTATGAGCACTTTAGACCATGCAACCGTACGAGATTTCCAAAAGTCAGAAGGATATACGATGATGACGGATGGATATGTGAAGGCGATGGAAGTTGTCTCATTTCCAGAACATTCCGAGTACTTTGCGCTGAAGGCACATGTGAAACCTAGAACTAGAGACAAAGATCCAGTAACAGGTGCAGCTTTCTACTACCCCTGGATTATCATGTCAACACTGGGAAACAGGACCAGAAGCTGCATCTTGTCAGCATTTTGCACTTGCAAAGGCGGGTATGTAGCCTATACTGTACTTTTAAAACTTTCCTGTGTGATATAGGTTAAGGTTTGTGTTGCAATGCACTGTGACTTAGTCACTGACCGATACAAAACAATACAGTAACACTTTATTGTATGTCAAATTAAAACATAAATTTATCTTTGGCTCATCCATGTTAAAACAAACAAACAAACACAATTGATTAATTTATAGATAACATAGTATAAATGTATAATTGTATAATGTACAGCAAGAGCCTATTTTTTGGTTCATCATCATCACCATCAGGTGTTAAAGTGATAGAATAGACCTAAAAAAAAATGGGGAAAAAATGCATGAATGGCATTTGATACTTTTAATCTTCTTCACTGCCATAATGTTAAACTGTGCAAGCTCAGTATTCAGGTTGTGTCAGTACTTTTATGCTAATGTTATGTCAGTACTTTTATGCCAATGTAGTCAAGACAACTAGTCTCACTACATTAGTACATGTGTGTTTCTATCACTGTATGTTTGTGAATTAATCGTGTATGTGAAATCATTATCATCCACATTAAATCTTATTTACATGTACTTATGTAGTGATGTACACAAGCATGCAGTCATTCAAACCACACCCACACAAATGCTTTGTACACTGACTCAGTAGGCTGCAGGCATGCATGGCACTTATGTACATAAAACAAAATCCTTTTAAGTAGTGTTACAGTACACATTCCACCTTTTCACAAGCTAATTTTAATAATAATAAAAATTAAATAAATAAAAAACGAAGAAAAAGATCAGCTGAAGAAAATTTGGCAAACCTGCAGTTTAGAGGCGGGTCCTGCTTGTTGCCGGTTTTCATGCGTTTTAATGAGTTTATCGCTCAAATACAATTATACGCTTTAAATAAAATCATACTTACACTCATACACACACATATTCGAGCCTATGTGCATTAGAATTAACTCACAATTTAATGCCGAAGTGACCGATCGTCACAACACAAACAGTACATGGCGGCCATGACGCTCTGCGACAGTCGGTCATTTCGGCATTAAATTGTGAGTTAATTCTAATGTACATAGGCTCGAATATGTGTACAATGTGTGTAAATATGATTGTATTTAAACCCAATAATTGTATTTTAGCGAAAAACGCATTAAAATGCATGAAAACCCACAAGCGGGACTCGCCTCTAAACTGCAGGTTTGCCGAAAATTTTCGTAGGGAGAGTGCACACGCAATCTTGAATAGATCTACGTTTTATGTCTACACACACAACACACACACATAATAGTTTTTAATTAAAGTAAGGGTAATAATTGTAAAAAAAAACAGCTGTTTCGACTTACTTGGGAGCAAACATACATCCATCGCCGTATGTTGTCGACGTTGAGTTGGGAATGCGGGCGACCACACGCTTTGATCCATCGCAGACATTTATCTCTGTTGTGGGTTCTTGTCGGTTTAGCAAACGGGAAAAAATTGACACCAGGATATCGGTCAGGATACCTGCTATCTGCATTGCAAGTGCCCCAACTACAGCGTTTTACCATACTGTAATAAGCTTGAATTACACAAAATCCGCGCCGATTATAACACACGCTCTTCTGTGTCAGACTGACTGGAAATCTTGAAGTTTGACTGTGCTTCAGGAACCGTAACTCGTATCCAAGCTTGCAGGATTGTCTCTCTTTTTTATCGGAATTTTTCTGCAGTTCAAGAATTGGCTCCATTTCCTGTGGTGTAATTCCGTAACTTTGCCGAAGAACCGAGCAACCCGTCGCAAAAGCCAAGCATTCAAAATAACCTGTTCACCAGGATAATAAAGAATGCACAATTGACGTTATGACACCCAATTCCCACAAGACTCTCATACAGCTCAGATGGATTGCTATGGTCTTTGTGTTTTCGAGGCCTGCTCCAGTAACAAACTTACTCCGCCTTTGTAGGATTATCAGAACCCATGAGCTACATGTATCCAGTTACAACCCGCAATCACATATCTTCCTTGCCATGTGTATTTATTTCCCTTTGACTCCTTTATATATATCAGAAGTAATGACTTCTTCAGCTGTTGATCCGATCAGGACCTCACTTTTCTGCCAAAAACATTCCCTTTGACGCTTTTTCACCTTGCCTTGGGCAAAGGCTGTTGTTATTTGTTGACTCCAGCCAAAAACCAAGGCTACAGCAAAATGTTGTTATGTTGTACTGTTATGTGGGGATTATCTTCAGCCGTGGTAAACTCCTAACATAACAACTGGCATTCTCTGGAGACAGAGATCAAATCCCCTGAAGACGGAGTGTGGCTGCCTATATGGCGGGGTGTTCAAAAACAGTCACACACGCAATCATCTCACCCACTTGGGTGATCCTGGGAGTGTTTAGCCCAGGTACGCAACAACAACAACAACAACGCTTTTTCACCTGCATTGCATGAAACATTACTTTTTTTGGTATGGAGACATCTCAAATAAAGGAATAGCACAAAACTGCAAGACTATCCACAAGCAAATTACAAAACCCACCCTTCTATGACCTAGGTCATTGCATAAGTTTCTTCAGAATCAATTCCTTGATTAGTTTTCCTGAATGTATACACAT
This sequence comes from Theodoxus fluviatilis, assembly GCA_034096865.1. NCBI lineage: Eukaryota > Metazoa > Mollusca > Gastropoda > Cycloneritida > Neritidae > Theodoxus > Theodoxus fluviatilis. The sequence continues at coordinate 42,158 of JAWQFJ010032124.1, read as the reverse complement.
TTTGTGGTGACACTTCCCATATCTGCTTATGTTCCAATGTATGTGGAAATAATTGTACTATAATTGTCTTATTTTGAAGAGTTTTTGTTTCTGTGCTGTAATCTTGAATCCCTTTCCACAGCTTGTGAAGTGTTGCTGATTAATATATCCGACTTGTTCAAACCAGACTTGATCAAATGAAGACGAGGTATCAGGAAGGGAAAGAAGTTTTAATAACCATGATAGCAACACCATTTATGCAAATGATACACACATAATGGATATGAAGAAGTGACAACATCACAGATGCTCCTCTGTCAGAAAGAGCAACACAAAAACTGAAGTTCAAATGACAAGAAGAACATGCAAGAATTCAAATTCAAATGACACTAACAACACAATGTAAATCAAAAGTTGGGGACAGTACACAAGGACTGTAAATCAAATGACAAGAACAACTCAGGAGAAGTGTAAATAAGTTTTAAGAAAGGAATCCACATTGTTTATTATGCCAGGTGTCTTCAACAACCCAAGTGTTCATCAAGTGACTTCCAACTTCCAATGCTTCATCAGATGCCATGTTCAAGTCGGAATCAGGCATCAGCAACACTCATGTGCAGTTGATGCATGAACAATCAACCATAATAAAAGTGCTTTTCATACAATGCCATTTTCCCTAGTGTTGTGTCAATTATTGCCTTTGACCTCCGCTTCTTCCTGGACAGACATTTAGTAAAGCAACAAGCAGACCATCACATTCCCCTTCATCCTTTGAATTCACCCATGCATCCAATATAAATGATAGGTAACATTCTTATGCAAGTGCCAACCCTCCCCACCCCCCACCCCCACCCGAGATTTCATTGAAAAAAAGACATCTTTTGCTTGAAATTGTTTTGCAAAAACTCAATTTTGCATCTCAGTATCCAGATAATTTTCTTCCCTTAAAAATAAAAAATATACTTATATATTCATAAAATGTTTAATGATTCCAACATGTATGCTTACTATGATAAAGGGAAACAGTATGTTTAAGTACTTGTATAAGGAAAGCTGTGTTTATGTGTTCTGTGTTTTGATGACTTCCAGGCAACATAGGGTGAGGGCGACAATTTCTCAACAGAAAATAGGATCAACGATGATTCATCCCACTATGCTCTACAATGAGGGAGTATGTGCAAAATCAAGAGGCTGTACATAATCCTGAAAAATATATATTACATAAATAGATGGTTCTAAAATCTTATCAATACTGAAAGATATCATTCACACACTGCTGCTTCACTGAGATAGTATTAAGCAATGTAATGAAAAACACTGGTAAATGGATGTACATCAAAGATCTACCACAATACAGCATTATGCAGATCACAGAACTTATGCAAGATTAAGTGTTCTATTTAAGAAGGTTGCTAATTGCACTTCTTTGCTAATGATTACTGAAGTGTAAAATTAATGAGGATGTCAATGTGTCATCAAAAGTTACCTCCCTTGGTTTTAATTTGCGAATTAGTTGTCTCCCTTAGATTTTGTTTCCCTCTACTCGCCAATAACCATCTCTAGCAGATTTACGAAATTGATCATTTTCACCACAGTAAGTCTGAAACCAAGCTACAATAACCTGTATATTGTCTGAAAATTGGGCAAGGACTGAAAAAAATCAATTTCACAAGCTGATTTTTAAAATGGTTCAGTTTAGACCTCTAACACTTGTGCCTTGCTGCCAATCAGTAGCAGCAGAAGTAACCAGAGATGCTTTGGAAGAATACAACTTTGACAATACATGAAGAAAAACCATTATAATCATGCAGGACCAGAACCTTATCAACATCACACAACAAAATTCTGCCAGATGCTCCATACAATGGATCTTCAACTTGTGTAACAGTGATATTGCTTCCCTTTAACAATCTTCAGACAGAGAATGAAAACATCCTGCTACTGAAGAAAAATCAGCATTCAATAATTTCAAATCTGAAAACATGATTATGCATATGCCTAAAGCCAGCAGGTTGCACGTATAAAATCAGGAGTATAAAAGTTTACCCAAGAGTATAATATGAATTTAATTTTTTTTTGCTCTAGAAGATCAATATGAAACTTATGACACCCATTTAAATGAGGACCTGGACACTAGAAAACTCATTCCGCAGTTCAAAAAGGTTAAAATAAATTTCATACAAACCAATGCCATCACAATGAAACCAATCAATTACTCATACAGAGAGGGAAAAGCAGCATCATCCTTTGGCCCTTCAACTGTAATGAAATAATTATTTTCATAATGAAAAAAGGAAAGGCACCACTTACCATTACCACTCAACTGAAGAAGGAGGTAAAACACGTGGTATAGAGTAACACACAGACTGCTCCGCTTGGTTCACCACATCAGTTCTATAACGGGTGCATCAAGCAGTGAGACAAGATCCTTTTCGTGGAAAAAGATGCTGAAAGATGCTTTGAGAGGACTCAAGACGAGACTGGTCTTCTTTCTGACAGCCCATCATCATTGAATAGTTAACAGCCAAGATTTTTTCCCCTTCAGATTTGGTCTTTCAGGTTCAGTACTTTTCAGAGTTTGATCAGCAAGTGAATTCTGATGGTAAAGAGGATTATGCCTAAACTGTAATCAACCAGCCACTATGTGAATGAATGGTACGCAGCTAGTAAGAAATGCTTCCAGTAATGGCAGATTGAATTAAGTTCAGTTACTAGTCAAGAAGAAATGTTGTCAAAGGGTTGTAATCCAAAGAAACAGAAATAGAATGGTCAATGTGTTTATGAAACAACCCTGACAGCAAGCACATGGAGTGAAGATTGAATACAAATTCTCAAAGAGGATAAACACTTCATACATGACACCTATTGTAAGATATTATGTACATTGAGCAAGACAGTTATCTATATACATAACATAGCATTGGGGGTGGGGGGGAAAAGTCCACTACAGTAAGAATAATCCACTGTCATCTAAATGCCTAGAGGTCAACTCAGTCAGAAGTACAGTTGGCAGTTACAACCACATGCATCATCCTTCAAAGCATTTCATTCAAAATTACACCTTTATTGACAGGATAATCGATTCCTGAGTCAGTGTCAACCACCAACCAACCAACCAACCAACCAACCAACCAAAATATTCACTATTCAGAAACACTCCAAGTCTTTAATCAACCTAATTAATGTATGGGTATAGAAGAAAAAAATGTGGTGTGTGATAGTGTGTGCATGTATGCACATGTGTGTGTGTGTGTGTGTGTGTGTGTGTGTGTGTGTGTGTGTGTGTGTGTGTGAAATCAACAGAGAATTATTGCCACTGTCAAAAGCACACATGTCATGACAGCCTGCTAGATATACATATATATTAAACCATTTCCAATATACAAGCTAGTCCAGATCAGACCTGAAGTGAAGACCAAGCAGACGCAAAGAAGATGAGGAGGCCTGGCCTCTCAACAGTCCTTTTCCCTGCATTGGTCTGCAATTATGCCATGCACAGAGGTCAAGACTGCAGTGAGGACACAAAAAGCACCATGTTTGATTCACACAAGGCAACACTGCAGACACTTTGCCCTACTGCTGGACTGTCCTGGCTTCAGAGTTCTCATGGGTCTCTAAAAAAACAAACCCCAGCCCTTATTTGCTTGAGAATGCATTTGTAGTATCACTTTATCAGGTCTCAATGAAGATAGCCATGCAAACTATCAAGAACACTACACTGAAAACTTCCATTCTAAAAACTTTCATTTGGAAAAGGTAAATGAGATCTTGAGAAGAAAGAGTTTGATTACAGTGGTAGGATTTCAGCATTTCAAAACATTTATCAAAAGGGTCATCAACACCTCCATCTTCAAACAAAAGGAGTTATATAATGGAAGGTCTTAAACTGGGAGGTTTCCATCAATACTACAGAATTAATGCCACAAGTAAAGGGAAAAAAAGAAAGAGGAAGAAGCCAAGATTTTGAAAATCAAAGAATCATTCCTAAGTAAATGAACACCTTGGACTGCAGCCCTATAATTGATATCAAGTCAAATGTAAAAAAAGCCAGTGTAACTGCCATTGCAATTTAACTGAAACAGGTGCAATGCATCTAAGTCCCATAATCAGGTCGTGCAATTTTCAGCAGCCATTTCATTATGCCACATCAGACAGAATGTTGAAAAACTGTAGCAGTTGTGGTGTGAAGCAGAGATGATGTAACTTGATGGGGCAACCTCAGATAATGGCTAGAATTCTGAATAACCCAAGACCCAGAAAGCTGTAAGAGCCTTTGTAAGCAAGTGGCCCAAAGGTAGGTAAATTCCCTTCATTTCCAAATGCAGCCAAGTTTTCAGGAGGTAAACATTAGGGAAGTTGAATTTCAAGTTTGCAAGGTTAAGAATGGCAGGGGATGAATAATTCCAATCCAGGTGCTTCTTTCTTTCCTGTTGGCAAACATCCTTTCATCCAAGCGACATCCTTTACATTTCATGGCCAATCTCTGCTGATGAAATTAAAAAAGCGCTGTCACATTAAATGACAGTGATGCACAGAACAGAAAAAGTTTACATCTAAATGCACACTGATGCAGACAATAAGCTGATAACTGATCCTCACACTATCAGCCAATGTGGCTATTATGTGCCTTGGTCCAAACAGCTGCCACAAAGGAAATCAACCCTTAATAAAGAAATAAAGAAAGAAGGAAGTAAGGAAACAAGCTTGAAACCTGATGAATACACTTTTAACTGACAAAGGTTACATGTAAGAACTTGATCACCCTTTCTGAATAATTTCCAAGAAAATTTCTGTATAACACTAATAGAATGATGACTGTGTGACCTTCATGGCAAAATGTGATGGGTGAGCCAGTCATTTCAATTCATTGGTGAAAAAAAAGACTACCAGATGCAATATCCATCATGTAGAGCTCTTGAGAGTATGGAAAGCAATGTCATCCGTCAACAATAGTAAAGGCCATTAGCAGATGATGAAGTGGGGTCACAATGCTCAGTGCAAATGTCTCAGCAGACAGACAACTGTACTGTAGACTTGTATCCTTTCGTGCCAGAACATCTAGACAATTGTATTGAAACAGCTGCAAGTCTTAAGCTGGGGGTAAGGCTCTTCCATTAGCAGCCATTTAGGCAACAATAAAGTGACTGACATCGGTGTGTTCTGCTTTAGCACAATCTCTTTTTCAGTTTCTGATTTCCAAGCAAATTCATACCTTTTTGTTTCAACACTGAATTCAAATATGACCACTCTGTACAGCAAACAAACTTTCTGAATAATCAAGCTTACTGTTCAATACAGTGGTGTTTATGTCATACATCAGACTTTGCTTTCACGGAAAGGAGCTTTCAAACTATATAACACAACAATGAATATCAATGACACTCCATCAGAAGGACACTGGCTGTGGATGTGTGTACTCTCTAAGGCTTTCACTAGCAGCTGAATGCATTTTCTGACCAAATCACCCCTGCAAAAGAACTTGGGGATCACCTCAAGGACAGTTCCAGCTAGGTCTTGAGGAGGAGTTCTTCATTATGGTTACAGTGGTGCAAGTACTCCACAAAAACCTATCTGATTCAGTAAGTACAGGGGCACACACAAACTCCGTAAACTCTTAGATGATTGGCTCAGTAATCCCTGGCTCCTCAATTTCTTTCAATTCTACGGCTCATCTGGTGATATGTCTGTGCCAATTACAGTTGCAATACTCGTCTTTAACAGCAGAATTGATTTCACACCAGAAGAGTCTTGAAGCCTGTCATTCTTGGTCAGCACAGTCTTGAGAGAATGAAGCCAACAGGTCAACTGAATTGTGGTGCCATTCGTTCCCCACCTTTTGGCAGTAGTAACATAAGTCTCTGATTCATGCAGTTCACACAGTCTCAGTACCTTCTGTATTTTTCTGCACCGAAATGTGTCTTTGCTTTGAAATGCTACTACTATTCCATTTCACAGCAGAGTAGTCTGTATTCCTTTATCTGTCTTGTGTGAAGCACAGTACAACTTTCACTTCCCTCCTGCAGGCAAAATTTGACACCACAGGAACAAAGTTGGTGAAAAAGTTCTAAGCCCATCAGTGCACTTTCCACACATATCAGCCACAAAATGAGAGCCACACATCTCTGCCGAGCAGTCCAGTGGAGTAAAATCAGGAGGTCAAGCCCTGGCTCTTCATAAGCCTCTGCAAATTTTTAGTTTCAAGAACAAAGGTTCTTCTCTCAACTGTCCAATCATTTCACTCCAGTGATCAATGCATTGGACCAACTCCACAAATGATGATATATCCAATCATTTTGTATTGTTAATGCAACTGATGAATTTTCCCAATGATGGCTCTCCTCACACCGATCATTTTGTTCCAAAAGTCAACTCCACTGACAAATTTCTTCAGTCATGACTGTCCTCAATCAGCCTCAATGATCTTCTTGGGCTCGGTGGCCATCTTGCATGAGCTTTTTGACATCCTGCAGAGCCTGAGTTTTCACAAAGTCAATCTCCCGGTACTCTGTAGGAGCCACTGAAGTTGAGGCCAACTGGCGGCCTCCGCTGGGTTCATCCGGCATATTGTCTAGATCCAGATCCAGATATTTCAGCTCCTTTTCCTCCTTTTCCTGAGGTGGCGGAGGAACTGTGCGCCAGTTCTGTGGCTGCACACAGACAAGAGACAGCATCTGCGTGAAACGGGAGTGAAGGAAAAGCAGGGTTAATGTGCAGTTAATGCCAAGCCAGTCAGACAAGTTAGGAAAGCAGCCAGCACCGCACCGCTCACCCCTGCTATGTGAGTGCAAGTTTAGAAACTTTGAAAAGACAAATGATGTCAGACGCAGAACAGCTGAATTAATAACAACATAAACAAGTTGCCAGTTTGTCTCCAGTGGCAAAATCATTTGCTTCAAAATGTGAGGTCATAGAAGAAGGTTACCTTTCATCAGGTCATTAAGTAGATAAGAATGCATATGAATCCTAGTGTACAACATGTCTGAACATATTTGCAAAATTGCTAAAGTTTTCTTTTATGAAGCACTGCAAACTAAAGCATAATCTGTCAAATAAAACCATACAAGGGAGAGGTAACAATCTTCCAGCATTTTTCTACAACATTACTTGCAGTCAAACAAGCTGATGTTTCAGACAAACACAAAAAAGGGAGTGGGGTGTTTAAGAGGGAAGGTACAATTG
>JAWQFJ010032124.1:15000-32500 GCA_034096865.1 Theodoxus fluviatilis | reverse complement strand
ATCATCTAAACCCCTCCCCTACCCACTTCATTGACCTTATCCTTCACCTACACCACATTCTGTCAAATCTCCTCATTTCTCCTCTTCTTTCCTCTTCACCCTTCTGAATACTCCTTCTCCATTGACAGGATTCATGAGTTAAAGAAAGGAAAATAATGTTCAAATATTCATTAAAACTCATCCATTCGGTTAACAGGTGGTTTCTACCTACATCTTGAAGACAGATGATCAATTATTTGTGAAAATGAATACTTAGAGATCCCATCTTCACTTGGTTTGTGCCTGAAGAAAACAACAAAACATACCAAAGGGAAACTTTTAACAAAATTACACATCATCAAATAAACACATTCAAAATTCTACAGGACAAAACAAACTTCCCCATGGCAAGCTGATACTAAAATTCCGTAGTTTCATCAAAAGCTTTTTACTAAGCTATCTTTTCAAGCTGATTGGAGTCAATGTCATGGAAATTTTTTTCTCTGACATATACTTTTAAATCAACACACAGAGACAATCATCGACAACAACATGCAAGTCCCTAGAGGTAATTTTTCCCATTACCTGTTGGCACTGTTGAGGTTTCGCTTGAAGCTTTTTGTGCGTCCGGAACTCCAGATAGTGTACTGATCTGACTGATCTGGAAAGCGCAGAAAGTCTCTTTAACAGTAATAATAGCACACAAATTGACCTTTTCTGGACTCTTGAACTATTATTACCAAACTCCTGCGATTCCATTTAGAGTCATACACAAGTTTTGTTGTGTGACACAATTCCACCCCAAAATCGTTCTACTGCGTCCAATGCATTTCTAGACAAGTATTCTCGGGAAACATCATTACAGAGCCTCTGCTGGGTGGTACGCAATATTAGAAGCAAACAAACCCCAAAGCTTGACGACTCTCATGGCATGCCATCCCTTTGATGATGACAATTATCCTAAATATATAGAGGAAAGATAAATTGTATCTAACTTCAAAACAGGCTCTTGTGTACACCTGTTATGGGCGATCTTTCACAATTACCATCGCCACTGTCACCACCACAGTTGTCGTCACCACCACCACTATGTGACATCAGCAGCAGTGGTTTTCCTTCTACTCCCTCCTTCCTTCTTTTCTTTTCTCTTCTCCTACCCCCCACCCCCTCCTTTCTTTCTCCTTTTACCCCACTCTTCCTTTCTCCTCCTCCTCCTCTCTCCTTCCTTCAAGTCCTCTCTTCTTTTCCTTCATCTCCACAAGGCACCACCATCACTACAACCTGGTATTGCATTGAGGTAGGCTGTGAAGCACTGTACCTGCAGGTGCGTTGTTGAGAGCACTTCGAGGGGCAGGCCGAGGGGGCACCACAGGTGGAGGGGGGGAGCTCTCCACGGGGCGTGGGTTGGAGGGGGGGTACTGGTATAGCTCACTAGCACGGCCGTCACTGATCGTTGTGTCCCTGCGCCCACTGGCTGCGGAGTTCATGTCAGTATAGAGGCTGCCGGGCGAAGCTGAGGCAGCGGACTCCATAGGGATGTATGCCTCGTCCATTGCACTTGCAGCCGGCACGACTCCCGTTGCAGCGTTGATGTAAGCATGGCGGTTGATCGTCGTCTGGGGGCAGGGGGCAGGGGGAGAAACGGATGCCAGGTCACCGATGGACACTGGGTTGCTCTGAGGGATGTCATAGCGGTCCACATTGACCGGCTTCTCAACAATCTTGGGCGCTGACGGTACAACGTTGAGGCTGTTCTTCAGGTCCTTGGGCAGGTTCTGGTACACCGAGGGCCGTGGAGGGCGATCAGGTGGGAGCTCCAAGCTAGATGAGGTGGAAGTGGATGTCGTTCGTGGAGGGGGGATGTCATATGGCTCCTGAGGGGTGACTGGGCGAGCCACGCTGTCGCTGATGCTGGAGCGAGGGGTGGCCGATCCGCCACGGCTGGGCGGCTCATCGTAGGCTATGCTTTGGGCAATGCTTGTGTGGTGGCTGTCTGTGCTCCCCACGGGCAACGAGCGTGCAGGAGGCACTTGGTACAGTTCATCGAGGGTGGAGAAGGTCCTGGGAGGGACATCATAGGCCTCATGCTTGAAGCCGTTGCTGTCTTGCAGATTCCTCTCCCGACTGTCCTTTACAGGAGGTGGAGGTGCCGGCTCATCTGGAACGCTGTCACTGCTCTCACGCCTGAGGTAAGCTGGAGGGTGGGGGCTGCGTCCCGTCTGGCAGCTGGTCAGGGGGATGTAAGATTCGGAAGAGGACTTGGACACTCCTTCATGAGGCTGTGGCGGGGGTTGTGGCTGCTGAGGCTGAGGAGCCCTGGCAGTGGCAGACCGTTGGGCCGTGTTCTGATTCTGGGACTTGGCTGCCTGAGCACCAGAGGTCGGTTGGCTCTGGACTGGCTGTTGAGTGGTGTTGGGCTTGGGGTAGAGGCCTGCTGTAGGAGCAGGCGTTGCATTTTTCTTCTGCTCCGGGATATCCGTGGCTGCAGGATGAAGCATGTGATGTCAAGGACAAGTGGAGAGGAGCCTAAACTTGTGTGTGGATGTGATAGAAGAGGGCAGTGGAGGGTAAACTTTGAATTGCAAAATGTCAAAAAAATAATTTTACTATATTAATATGACTGAAGATTTTTTTTTTCTCAAATTGCACGGAGAAGTATACATATTTTCTCATCAAATGAGGTTGATGCTTAAAAAATAATTTATTTAATTAATTTTTAAAAAGAATAACAGATCTGAATATGGATGACTTGGGACAACTTTAGTATGTATAAAATTTTACTTACAGAATATTAGCTCAAAATATTACTTATGATTTTTAATACAGAAAACTTTTAACATTGAATAACTGCATGGTCATGAAACTGCTACATTCCTTGGATAGACATCACAATACTATACTGCTTATACAAGGAGTGCACACAATACAAACCAACATCCAACAAGTGCATGCAAAACATGACCTACACAGAGTTAATGAGATGTCAGTAATTACCCGTTAATCAAGATCACATTTCCAGTAGGTCTTCATATGAGTGGTTAAAATCTGCAAGTCATTGAGCTGTGTTAAAGGACGCAAAGAACACACAGCAAGCTGACTACCAAGTGCCACGCACAAACACACACAAGAGCCCAAATGAGTTGCAATGAGAGCCCTTGCTTCTCCTGCAGTCAATCATTTCATCAACAGTGATCGCTAGCACTATTGTGCAGAGAATGCTTTGAGTGTGTTTCAGTGAAGGCAGGGTCTGAGCCTCATGGCGAAGCTCTTCAAATCAAGTCTTCAATCCGAATTTAATTTTCTTCCCAACATCTCAAAAGAACAGAAAGTACATTTTCTTAATAATACAGCAGTTCAGTTAATCTGCTTGATACAGAAACTGCAGATTTCTGAGTCCTCTGGATTTTGATGGGGAAAAAACACAACAAAAAGAAGTAGAAAATATGGAACATACTCATGGGTGAGCAGGCATCTCAACCCTTAGAGTTGGGGGGGGGGGGGGGGGGGGGGGGGCGGAAATTAATAGAGTAAAATCATGGACAATTTTTTTCTTTAGTCTGCAGTTTTTTCTTTCTTCCTTTTTTTCTTTTAATAAAGATTTTCATTTGATGCTCACCAACTTCTTCAATTTTTTTAACTAAGAGAATCTCTTATGCTTTAAAGAAGTCACAAGTTCTGAATAAGCCAACACATGTCCTCCCTCTTCAAAGGAAGGATTAGACACCACCACTTCGTGGCTCTACTTGTCTTCATTCATTCAGCAAGTGCATGTTCATATTAAAAGTAGGTTATTGGGAAAAAAATACTGCAGTGCAAATCAAACACTTTCCAATCAACTGTTCTTACCAAATAAGATTTGGCCATTAGCTCCTCTTTCTTCTGCAGATTCTGAAAACGGGTATTTTATTCTGAGGTTAGTATTTACCAATAACACAAGACATACAGCAACAGAGAACATATAACTGCATGCATACCATATTCATCTTATTAGTTGATTTCCTCTGTGTGTGTGTGTGTGTGTGTGTGTGTGTGTGTGTGTGTGTGTGTGTGTGTGTGTGTGTGTGTGTGTTTTGTGTTTCTGATGTACCCTCTAAAGTGACAAGAATATCTACCAATTGGAGCTTACTTGGATATGTCAGCATGCACGTCTCCATGTGCCTCATATTTTCATGTTTAAATGTTAGAAAGCCAAAGCAAGATATGAGGAAAAGAAATAGCAATAGACAGAGAGGAATAGCATCCAAACTTTGTTTCCTGCACTGCATATTTCAAGTCTAGTGACATAACAATCTTATAAACGTATGTTGACAGCTATGAGAATCAAAGAATTTTTAGTTCACTCTCCAAAGATTGCATGGCGGAAACACAGCCAAGCTTTCTTTGTATGTCTCCTGTCACTGGTGCTGCTTACATAGTCTTGTGGTTAATTTCAGGCAAGCATGCAACAAACCACTTTCACACCTCAAGTATATATATATATATGTGTGTGTGTGTATATACATATATATATATATATATATATATATATATATATATATATATATATATATAAACTGCAGCTGAAAGCAAACTAATTCTAGAAATCTCCACAGTTAGTCAACTCTGCAACAGGGGACAATCGGGAGCAAAACATCAGGATCAAACTCCACACATGGGACAGTTACACTAACAACATCATCACCAGTGACTGAGAGCACCATTCTGGAGCCGACAGGCAGGGAGGGGGAACACTGCAAGCTTGATCACCCAGGCTGCGAGCAAGAGAAATGAGAGCAATAAGTACAGGCAAAGGGCTTACGACTCTCTTCCTGCTTCAGCCCACACACTCTGCACAGGTACTGCACCCAGGTGGACATCTCCTCTTCCGTCTTGGTGGCCAGGTAGTACACCCGCTCTCGCCCCTTGTAGATCGTCTTGATCGCCAGGAGGTAATTGAACTGTTCAGAGTCCAACGACTCGATGATCTGTTCACACTGCTCCAAGTCTATGGAGCCACGCTTGTTGCGGCAGGAGGTGTCACTGTAGTAGTTCAGCTCATACTGGTCAGGCAGGCTGCCCGATGGCTTCAAGAGCACAAAGAACCTCTGGCGCCATCGCTGTAAAGACAGAGAGAAAGGAAAATGGAGTTGTGCCATAAATTTACAAATGTACTTTGATTTGAACGAACAATAAAGCAGGAATGACAGTAACAGTAAAGAAATTTGGCCAGGCATATAAATTGGTCGACATCTATAAAGTTTGCCAAGCTGATGGACAGTTACACAGAAAATTGATAGAAAAAGCTGAACTTGCATGGAGAGACAGATGGGACGAGTGGACAGACAAGCAGGGTGATAGTTTTGATATTTGTTAAAAATGAGATGCACTGAAAACAGAAGATAACTTAATAAAACATTCTCGCACAAACATAATGTATACACACACACACACACACTGCTAACTAAACCTCTTCCCAGGGCTAAAAAAGTACACACTGGTGGCATATTTCAAAAAATTCTTCTTCACAATATTCACTCAGGTCACAAGTCACACCAGTCCATAATGCTTCCTCTATTTGCAGTTCCTCAAGCCTTCTGATCGGCTGAAAGTGACGATACCAGAGTGTGCTAGACAAATTATAGCTGAAATGAGCTGGTGACAAACACACTAAAACATTCCACATGTGAAGTTCATTGGCACTCAGACTAGTCAAACTGTGGGGCAGAAATTTCCTGCACTCAGTAAACTTCAAGCTGACGTTCTCTACAACCGCCATTCACCCTATGAGGAAATGGAGCGAAAAAACTCATTTTCCCTGATGGCTGTCAACAAGCCATGCTCTAAGTGCTTTTCAGAAAAAAATAAGCAAAGTGAACACACAGTTCAAGGTTAGCGAAGTAATGAGTGAAGAGGTAGGGGCCAAAGGCAGCCAGCCCCCTAGGGACCCAAGAAGGAACTCCTGTAGTGGGGTCAGGAATGTCACAGGCAAAACATGGCAAACACGCAGGTAGGATTGCAAGCAGACAGAAAGGCAGGCAGGCAGACAGGCATCCAGCTATGCAGGCTGGCAGACAGGCAAGATGCAAAAAGCAGAAGCTACACAAGCAATGAGGCAGAGAAGACAAGATGGCAGGCAGGCAGACAAACAGGCAGTGAGACAGGCAAGCAGAAAGAAAGTAGTGTATGGATAAACAACCTGGCAGACAAAACGGCGAGATGGTTGGTGACCAGACAAACTGGCAGACAGATGGACAAGCTGTCCCGCTAAAAGAGCTGGCAAGTAGGGAAATAGACACAGACAGGTAGAGTGACAGGCTAGAAGACAGGCAAAGTGAGATGAGTAAACAGACAGCAAAGCAGGTACACCGACAGACAGACAGACAAACAGGCAGGCAGGCAGGCAGGCAGGCAGGCAGGCAGGCAGGCAGGACGGACGAACAAATGGACAGACAGAAGAACAGAGAGACGAAGAGACAGACAGACAGACAGACAGACAGACAGACAGACAGACAGACAGACAGACAGACAGACAGACAGACAGACAGAGGCAGTCTGACAAGCAGGTGGGTGGGTGGGTGAGCAGGCAGGGAGGCAGGGTGAGAGACAGATTTCATGCAAAGAGGTGGGCAGTCAGATAATCAGGAGGCAAGCAAGAAGAGTGACAAGCAGGCAGTAAGGGAGGCAGGCAGGCAGTCAAACAGGCAGTCAGGGTTTGTTATTCAGCCCCTAACCTGACCCCGCCACAGCTGTTGCCACCCCCACCAGCGCCACCGGAGACTTGTGGAACATTGCAGCACTGGCCCCAGAATGTCCTTGCTGACTCTTGAACTAATCCCCTTCCCACCCCTCCCTCCCCACCCACGACCCCTTCCGTCTCTTCAACGACCTCTGTCAGCAACTCTAGACCTCCCCTTTTCCACCCCACCCCCCTCTCTCTCTCTCTCTCTCTCTCTCTCTCTCTCTCTCTCTCTCTCTCTCTCGTCCTTGAACGATGCTTGGCCCGTGAAAGCTCCTTCCTAGATCTTCCTCTTCTCTCTTTCTCTTCCCCACATCCCACCCACCCCCACCCCACCCCCCTTCCCCCTAGTTCCGACCCACTTCGCACTTCCTCCTTCATCACGTGAGCATTCCAAACCTTCTCCCTTTTCTTTCCCCTTTTTCTGTCTTTTCCTTCCCCAGCCACCCTATGATTAATAATACATCCCCTTCTCACGAGACGTTCTCTGGTTTCATACAGCGCTGTAATCTTTTCCATTCTTCTGCCGACCACGCCCCACTCGGGCCAAGGATAAATTTTTCTCCCTTGCCTCAGGCTCGCAGGGAGGTGAGGGAAGAAGGTAGGTGGGAGCTGAGAGAGAGAGAGAGAGAGAGAGAGAGAGAGAGAGAGAGAGAGAGAGAGAGAGAGAGAGAGAGAGAGAGGGTCAGACAGACAGACATGTATGCAAGCATTCAGGCAAATGGGCGCGCGAAAACACACGCATACGCTTGCACACAAACACACGCAGTTTTTCAATTCCGCCATTACAAAAAAAGGACTGTGATAAGTTCTTCAGAGCAGGCTTAAACTACAATATCACATCACATAAAATAGAATCACACCACGTCATTCACAGCACATTACGTCCAACACACCATGTCACGTTATATCGCATCACACATCACACCACACCACACCACAACAGATCACGCAGCATCACACCACACCACATCAAATCACACAGCATCACACCACACCACATCAGATCACACAGGATCACACCACACTACATCCCATCACACCACACACCACATCAGATCACACAGCATCACACCACACCACATCAGATCGCACAGCATCTCACCACACTACATCACATCACACACCACATCAGATCACAAAGGATCACACCACACCAGATCACACCACACCAGATCACACAGGATCACACCACACCACACCAGATCACACAGCATCACATCACACCACATCAGATCACACAGGATCACACCACACCACACCAGATTTCACAGTATCACATCATACTACATCACATCACACCACATTATAGCACATTACACATCACACGCAAAACGTCTTTCCCTTCCTAACACACAGCTGCAAGACCAAAATTTCAGGCTGCCACCTGCAGCTGCCATGTGACTGACTCTTGGAGGAAGCACACGACTGCCACAGTGGAACCCGTCTTGGCACCGGTGGTTCCAGTCTGTGGGAAATGGGTGGGTGGAGGGTGGCTGACTGGAAGAATGGGGGTGGTGTTAGACACTGGCATTTCCTTGTCGGCCCTTGTACATTCCTACTCGGCACCACCATGGTATTGGTGATCTTGGGCTCAGAATCATAGAGTGGGGGAAGTGCTCTCTCTCTCTCTCTCTCTCTCTCTCTCTCTCTCTCTCTCTCTCTCTCTCTCTCTCTCTCTCTCTCACACACACACACACACACACACACACACACACTCAGTAACACACACGCGCGCAAACACACATATACACCCATATACGCACAACACAGAGGGGTTGGGCGCAGGCAAGCAGACCGAGTCAGTTTGGATTGGACTGATGAGGCTCTACGACTTGTCAGCTTTTGTAGGCTATGTAAGGCCAGTGATAATGAGAATCATTAGAGATGGTTAGAGTAAGATCAAATCAAGTCTCGGGTTTCCTTTTTTCCCTTCATACGAATCGCATAGGGAGGCGCGGTGGGTTTTGTCTCACTCGCAACTTGCAAGGGGAGACTGAGCCAGACGAAGAACACACAGACATATGGATGGACATGCTGATAGGCAGACGGACGAGCAAAAAACAGCCTGAGACCACACGGGCGCAAGCATATATATCTACAACACCCATCCACCCGCAGGGAGGTAGAAAGAGAGAGGCAGGGAGAGAGATGGAGACGGAGAGAGAGAGAGAGAGAGAGAGAGAGAGAGAGAGAGAGAGAGAGAGAGAGAGAGAGAGAGAGAGGAGACAGAGAGAGAGAGAGAGAGGAGAGAGAGAGAGAGAGAGAGAGAGAGAGAGAGAGAGAGAGAGAGAGAGAGAGAGAGAGAGAGAGAGAGAGAGAGAGAGAGAGAGAGAGAGAGAGAGAGAGGGGGGGGGGAGAGGGGGGGGGGGGGAGAGAACTCACCGACTGGGAAAGAAAGTGACTCTCAACGAAGTTAATTAGGACGAGGAAAGTTTCCAGTTGCAGCCGAGTGTCAGAGCTACGTTACATGATGAACATACAGGAAACAGTTTTCATCATTTTTGCCTCGCAGTCAGGCAGAAGAGACACACCAGACAGCCCTCACGTCTCGCGAGCTTAACAGTACTGGCGCTCTCACTCCACGAGGTTCAACAGGGACAAAGCGAGCATCGACGCCATTTTGTTAGCCCTCAACTCCTGTTTCATTATGTCTTCATCATTATGTATTAATTTTACATCCGCGTCAGTGGTTATTCCCTGATGTCTTGCACCGTCTTATTTCTACGCTTGTACCGAAGCACCTTATTTTTCATCTTCGTGTGTTGTTTTACCTAGATATTATCATAAATCTACTTGTTACAAAGGTATACTGGTGCCTATACCCATCGCTAGTTTTATCCCTCAAAAAACCTGTTTCAGCAAAATAACGCCTATTTCATCATCATCATCTAACACCTTTATGTCTGTTTGTGAGAAGTAGAAGAAACTAACAGCAGATCATATTGACCCCCAGAAATGGATCAGAATTCGCTGCGATTGCATTGATCTTAATAAAGAAGTCATATTTGTAACAACAAATAGTCGTGAACAATAAAGTACCTGTTCTAGCCATATATCTAAATCAAGAACTACATGCACATTCATTATGTACAAATATTCCGTTTAGACCCCCAACCTCTACGCCTAGGAAGGCATTAATTTTGTTTGCATCATGCTCGGAGCACACATCCACGTCCTATACGTATCTCTACACGAATGTGAGCGCATCTTTTCACACCTACCCACGCCTCCACCCACGCCTACGACTAAACGCTGCCTCCATCTACATCTACTGTGATATGACCAAGTCTACAGCCACAACCGTATCTCTGTTCACATCTACTGTAATACGGCAAAGTATGTCGCCACAGCTGTATTTCTGTCCACAACTACTGTAAAACCACCAAGTCTGTCGCCACAATTGTATCTCTGTCCACATCTACTGTAATACCACAAAGTCTACAGCCACAACTCTATCTCTGTCCACATCTACTGTAATACCACAAAGTCTACAGCCACAACGGTGCCTCTGTCCACATCTATACTGTAAAACCACCAAGTCTACAGCCACAACTGTATCTCTGTCCACATCTACTGTAATACCACAAAGACTACAGCCACAACGGTGCCTCTGTCGACATCTATACTGTAAAACCACCAAGTCTACAGCCACAACTCTATCTCTGTCCACATCTACTATAATACCACAAAGTCTACAGCCACAACGGTGCCTCTGTCGACATCTATACTGTAAAACCACCAAGTCTACAGCCACAATTGTATCTCTGTCCACATCTACTGTAATACCACAAAGTCTACAGCCACAACTCTATCTCTGTCCACATCTACTGTAATACCACAAAGTCTACAGCCACAACGGTGCCTCTGTCGACATCTATACTGTAATACCACAAAGTCTACAGCCACAACTCTATCTCTGTCCACATCTACTGTAATACCACAAAGTCTACAGCCACAACTCTATCTCTGTCCACATCTACTGTAATACCACAAAGTCTACAGCCACAACGGTGCCTCTGACGACATCTATACTGTAAAACCACCAAGTCTACAGCCACAACTCTATCTCTGTCCACATCTACTGTAATACCACAAAGTCTACAGCCACAACTCTATCTCTGTCCACATCTACTGTAAAACCACCAAGTCTACAGCCACAACTGTATCTCTGTCCACATCTACTGTAATACCACAAAGTCTACAGCCACAACGGTGCCTCTGTCGACATCTATACTGTAAAACCACAAAGTCTACAGCCACAACTGTATCTCTGTCCACATCTACTGTAATACCACAAAGTCTACAGCCACAACGGTGCCTCTGTCGACATCTATACTGTAAAACCACAAAGTCTACAGCCACAACTCTATCTCTGTCCACATTTACTGTAATACCACAAAGCCTACAGCCACAACGGTGCCTCTGTCGACATCTATACTGTAATACCACAAAGTCTACAGCCACAACGGTGCCTCTGTCGACATCTATACTGTAATACCACAAAGTCTACAGCCACAACGGTGCCTCTGTCGACATCTATACTGTAATACCACAAAGTCTACAGCCACAACGGTGCCTCTGTCGACATCTATACTGTAATACCACAAAGTCTACAGCCACAACGGTGCCTCTGTCGACATCTATACTGTAAAACCACCAAGTCTACAGCCACAATTGTATCTCTGTCCACATCTACTGTAAAACCACCAAGTCTACAGCCACAACTGTATCTCTGTCCACATCTACTGTAATACCACAAAGCCTACAGCCACAACGGTGCCCGTGTCGACATCTATACTGTAATACCACAAAGTCTACAGCCACAACGGTGCCTCTGTCGACATCTATACTGTAATACCACAAAGTCTACAGCCACAACGGTGCCTCTGTCGACATCTATACTGTAATACCACAAAGTCTACAGCCACAACGGTGCCTCTGTCGACATCTATACTGTAATACCACAAAGTCTACAGCCACAACGGTGCCTCTGTCGACATCTATACTGTAATACCACAAAGTCTACAGCCACAACGGTGCCTCTGTCGACATCTATACTGTAATACCACAAAGTCTACAGCCACAACGGTGCCTCTGTCGACATCTATACTGTAAAACCACCAAGTCTACAGCCACAACTCTATCTCTGTCGACATCTATACTGTAAAACCACCAAGTCTACAGCCACAACTCTATCTCTGTCGACATCTATACTGTAAAACCACCAAGTCTACAGCCACAACTCTATCTCTGTCCACATCTACTGTAAAACCACAAAGTCTACAGCCACAACGGTGCCTCTGTCCACATCTACTGTAATACCACAAAGTCTACAGCCACAACTCTATCTCTGTCCACATCTACTGTAATACCACAAAGTCTATATACAGCCACAACGGTGCCTCTGTCCACATCTATACTGTAAAACCACCAAGTCTACAGCCACAACTCTATCTCTGTCGACATCTATACTGTAAAACCACCAAGTCTACAGCCACAACTCTATCTCTGTCGACATCTATACTGTAAAACCACCAAGTCTACAGCCACAACTCTATCTCTGTCCACATCTACTGTAATACCACAAAGTCTACAGCCACAACGGTGCCTCTGTCCACATCTATACTGTAAAACCACCAAGTCTACAGCCACAACTGTATCTCTGTCCACATCTACTGTAATACCACAAAGACTACAGCCACAACGGTGCCTCTGTCGACATCTATACTGTAAAACCACCAAGTCTACAGCCACAACTCTATCTCTGTCCACATCTACTATAATACCACAAAGTCTACAGCCACAACGGTGCCTCTGTCGACATCTATACTGTAAAACCACCAAGTCTACAGCCACAATTGTATCTCTGTCCACATCTACTGTAATACCACAAAGTCTACAGCCACAACTCTATCTCTGTCCACATCTACTGTAATACCACAAAGTCTACAGCCACAACGGTGCCTCTGTCGACATCTATACTGTAATACCACAAAGTCTACAGCCACAACTCTATCTCTGTCCACATCTACTGTAATACCACAAAGTCTACAGCCACAACTCTATCTCTGTCCACATCTACTGTAATACCACAAAGTCTACAGCCACAACGGTGCCTCTGACGACATCTATACTGTAAAACCACCAAGTCTACAGCCACAACTCTATCTCTGTCCACATCTACTGTAATACCACAAAGTCTACAGCCACAACTCTATCTCTGTCCACATCTACTGTAAAACCACCAAGTCTACAGCCACAACTGTATCTCTGTCCACATCTACTGTAATACCACAAAGTCTACAGCCACAACGGTGCCTCTGTCGACATCTATACTGTAATACCACAAAGTCTACAGCCACAACGGTGCCTCTGTCGACATCTATACTGTAATACCACAAAGTCTACAGCCACAACGGTGCCTCTGTCGACATCTATACTGTAAAACCACCAAGTCTACAGCCACAACTCTATCTCTGTCGACATCTATACTGTAAAACCACCAAGTCTACAGCCACAACTCTATCTCTGTCGACATCTATACTGTAAAACCACCAAGTCTACAGCCACAACTCTATCTCTGTCCACATCTACTGTAAAACCACAAAGTCTACAGCCACAACGGTGCCTCTGTCCACATCTACTGTAATACCACAAAGTCTATATACAGCCACAACGGTGCCTCTGTCGACATCTATACTGTAAAACCACAAAGTCTACAGCCACAACGGTGCCTCTGTCCACATCTACTGTAATACCACCAAGTCTACAGCCACAACTCTATCTCTGTCCACATCTACTGTAATACCACCAAGTCTACAGCCACAACTCTATCTCTGTCCACATCTACGTCCAAGTCTACCAGCGGGTCCCATGATACCGTGGGAAGTCAGGTGCCGCCGACACGACGCCCGAGGAAGTCTGAGACTTCCTAGAGGACGATGCCTCCTCGCAGAAAACTCCTAGTGACAAGTACAATCCCATAAGGCGCGCTGGGGGGAATGCCAGGCGTACCAAGCCCCCACTCTAAACCGGCCTTGGAAAACTGCAAAACTCTGGCACCGCCCTCCTTCCAACGTGTGTTTCCCTCGCCTGTAACAATGGCTCTGTCACTTGTGGCGTGATATGATGTGATGTGATGTGATGTGATGTGATGTGATGTGATGTGATGCGATGTGATGTGATGTGATGTGATGTGATGCGATGTGATGTGATGCGATGCGATGCGATGTGATGTGATGTGATGCGATGTGATGTGGTGTGATGCGATGCGATGTGATGTGATGTGATGCGATGTGATGCGATGTGATGTTGTGATGTGGTGTGCAGTGATGTGATGTGATGAGATGTAAAGTGAAGTGAAGTGATGTGAAGTGATGTGATGTGATGCGATGCGATGCGATGCGATGCAATGTGATGTGATGTGGCGTGACGTGGCGTGATGTGGCGTGATGTGATGTAATGCAAGCAAGCGAGGAGACACACACACACACACACACACCCGCGCGCGCGCGCACTAACATACACACACACACACACACACACGCACACACACACAGAGAAAAAGAGACGGACAGGCGAACAGACAGCAGACATCACAGGGTTCCAGTCCAGTGGTTCACAGGCCTGCATTGCAGTCCCAAAATGCTTGGTAGCAGGTGTGCTGCTCCATCCGACACAAAACGCAGTGACGTATCAAAGGGCCTTTTCAACGCCGTATAGGCATCCTGGAGTTGCTCTTTGGGGCAAGATACCTACTAGAATGGATGGTTAGATCGATGGATGAAGATTAAGGGTCTATCAGCCCTGTAGGCTATACATGTATATGTTCACAACGTTAATAAAAACAACAACACCCAATTATATAAATCTATGAAAAATACTTTCGCGATAGTGGATTCTAGTACGATTCACTTAACAGATACCAGTTAAACCGTCATCTTCCCGAAAGCAGCATCTCCCCATCTCAGGCCCTAGTGCAACACAGTTGGACGATGACGATGATGAATGGAGTGTTACTGCTTATCATTCTAGTGCACAAGAGACTTCGCCTGCCGGGGAAAGTCTCTAGCACAGTTCATATCACGTGATGGAAGGATTCCGTCCGGAATATTCAAATGGTGGTCACACGAGAGGCTTGTGAGATAGCCCTCTGCTTCCTGATACGCCGTTATAGTAGTTCTGAGACTATTCGCACAAAACTCATAAATTACGCTTGTTGAGGCAATAAACAAGCGTTTATTCGATTAAATAAAATGTTTGTGTTGAAATGGAAACAAGTTTTGACATCTGAATGATTTCTGTATAAAGTGGGGAAAATAGTATCCGGAGCGAACTATTTTTGGCACAATGCTGTAATGCGAAGGGTCAAGTCTATCAAGCATTCATTGCGAACTGCGCTAGAGTCACTATAGTGGCTGCGCTCGATTTGTCCGCCGGAATCCGCCGGCGGGCGAGACGGGGCACCGGCGGGGTTTTTGTTGCGATCGATTTCTTCAGGTCACGTGACCGGCGGATCACCCGGCGAACCGCCGGGTCCGCCGTCAGGTTTTCTGAGGCGAACGAAGATCCAAGATGGCGACGACAAGACTAGACTTTTTGTTTCATGACGATTCGACACTGAAAATATTCGATAATTCGTTCTCCGCTGACTCATGTGTGCCTTAATTTGTCACCTCGCTGCAATTTTTGCTGGACAATTGAAGTAGATTACGATTTTTTTTCTTTATTGTGTGCACGATGTGTGGTTGACGGTGAGAAATCCTGCATTAAGTTCGAATTGAAAATTCTCTCGCGAAGGGACGTAACTCTACATTCTGACCTCCCTTTGCGTAAAGGAAAATCGCTCGAGTGCGTGGTCTTTGACTGCACCTAGGCTCAGGAGTCACTTATCAGGGCATAGGTAGTGGTAATGAAAATGTTCAATTTACACAATAACCTCAAACCTTACCATAAACCAAGAAGACAACACATTTCCTCATCATCGCTACCGCTGTCTAGTAACTCTTCTAAACACCACAATTGTGTCGCCATGTTGATCAGCCGAAAGCGCTCGATTGGCACGAAAGCTGTCGATTAGCCGGTCACGTGACGGGGGATCGCCGGTCACGTGGCGGCGGACCGCCGCCGACGGATTCAGGCGGATAAATCGAGCGCAGCCACTGACTCTGGTTCACAGCATGACTGCTTATCAGCCCTTGTGGGCCATGTACGGCCACTGATCACGTACAGCATTAGAACTGGTCGCGAAAAGGCAAGTCAATTCTCGATCTCCCTTATTATTCGCCCCCTATGAATCACGTAGGATGACACGGTGGGTCTATTCTCACCCCAACCCACAGGGGTCGCAACGACTTAGAGGCTGTTGATGCCTAAGATCGTACGTCTTTGTACCGACCAAATCAGAGGACAGGCTCCCTGAACAGGCATCGTGCCTGATTCAACAGCCAAGCCAGACTGCATAAATGTGACACACGATGAAACTGTCCCAGCTCCATCAACTTATCCATCAGGCAAACCGACAAGAGACACCAGAGATCATTTCTGTCCAATTCGGGTCAGCATTGGCACACTGCACACTTTTTTGGGGGTGGGTGGGTGGGTGGTGGGGGGCGGGGGGCTATGCTCTGGCCACGGAGCGATTTGGGTTGCATCAAGCTGTTGGCAGGAGGATGTGAAAGGTCAGAGTGGTTGCGACCAATTGTCAGGCCTCTGGCAAATGGCCTGCAGCATGGAAACTGTGTTAATGCGCTCAGCAAGCCTGCCGCAGTCCCGTCCTACACTACGCAGCGGATGTGGCGACAAATCACTCAAACAACAACAAAATACTAGTCAAGCAACGAGCTGATGAAGTGGATGATACATGAATTGATGAAGGATGGAAGGATGAATGAATGGATGAAGGATGGAAGGATGAATGAATGGATGAAGGATGGAAGGATGAATGAATGGATGAAGGAAGGAAGTTTTATGGCCTACCAGCCATTGTGGGCCACTTAAGGCCATTGACTACAAATCCCTGGGGCAGTTAAGAGTACGAGTCTCAGTTTCCCTAGTTATTCGCCTTTTTACAAACCACGTAGGGAGCGCGGTGGGTCAGTTCTTACCCCAGCCCACAGGGGGCATGCAGGATGAACCCCTTCGTAAAAAGCTTCTTTTCCATAAAACTCGTAGAAATAGCGGATAAAAAGTGATACAATTCAACAAACAGTGAGATTTCAGTAGAGGTGCTCGAAAGTGGAACATCGCCGAGACTAAATGCCAGCAATCCATCAGCCATCCCCTCGCATAGGGTACGCAGGATTTGCACCAGGGGCGAGAATCAATCAACGCTAATTGGCAAAAGCGTGCCAGCATGTGATGACCTCGGAACAGCAGAGGCGTCGAGCGCTTTCACATATAGGCGCGCTTGCTTGCAAACACAACACACACACACACACACACACACACACACACACACACACTCACACGCACCATACATGCTCGCGCTCGCTCGCGCACACACACACCATGAATGTGCGTGCACACACACACATGCACCATGCATGCTCGCGCTCGCTCGCACACAGACCATGCATGCGCGTGCACACACACACACGCACCATGCATGCTCGAGCTCGCTCGCACACACACACCATGCATGCGCGTGCATGCACACACACACACACACACACACACACACAACGCTTACACATTCATGCACATAAGCGCGAGGGGATTCATTCATGCAAGGTTGAAATACTTGCGTCTACATACAGGTATGCGAGCTTAGGCAAGTTAGCATCATGACAGAAAAGATTTTGT
>JAWQFJ010032124.1:0-7500 GCA_034096865.1 Theodoxus fluviatilis | reverse complement strand
TCGACGACTGATGATCTTGGAGCTGATGTTGTAGCTTCTCATTGTGGCCCACAGCGCAGCATGCCAGACTCTGTCAAATGCTTTCTTAAAGTCTATAAAGACATGGTACAGATCTTGTTGGTGTTGTAGATGTTTCTCACACAGGACTCTCAGATTGAAGATCTGTTCAGTGGTGCTCCTACCTGGTCTGAAATCTGCCTGCTCTTCAGCAATGATTTTATCTGCCTGTGGTTTTAATCTGTTCAGCAGTACTTTCAGCATGACCTTGCTGGGATGGCTGATGAGGCTGATTGTGCGGTAGCTCTGGCACATTTGCAGGTTTCCTTTCTTGGGCAATGTAATCACTAGGGACTGTGTCCACGGGATTGGCCAAACTCCCGTCTGCCAGATCTTATTGCAGATCTTTGTGAGTGCATCGATCATTGCGTCGCCTCCTGCCTAGATGAGTTCCCCTGGAATGTTGTCAACCCCAGCTGACTCCCCTTTCTTGAGAGACTTAACCGCTGTCTCCACCTCTTCTCGAAGAATTGAGTAGTTGTCTTCCTCG
Organism: Theodoxus fluviatilis; assembly: GCA_034096865.1. Classification (NCBI taxonomy): domain Eukaryota; kingdom Metazoa; phylum Mollusca; class Gastropoda; order Cycloneritida; family Neritidae; genus Theodoxus; species Theodoxus fluviatilis. The sequence goes on along the minus strand of JAWQFJ010032124.1, from coordinate 6,953 downwards.
GTAGTCTGAGGACAGTTCAGTACTTTATGATCTCCTTTGGTGTCATAGTTGTACAGCTCAGAGCAGTACTCAGTCCAGCGTTTCATGATTTCGTGTTGTTCTGTGAGACAAATCCCGCTCTTGTCTTGTATGGTGTTGACCCTCCCTTGTTTAGTCGCTGTAAGGTAGTGAAGAGGAGCTGACTAGTCTTGTCGAGCACCTGGACAAGACCTCACAGGCATATGGCATGGAGATCAGCGCCGAGAAGACCAAGGTGATGACGAACAATCCTCGGGGCTTCAAAATGGAAATCAAAGTGAAGGGTAAAAAACTGGAAGCTGTGAACAACTTCAAATACCTGGGATCTATCGTGACTGATGAAGGGTCCAAACCAGAGATACTGTCCAGGATAGCACAAACAACAGCAGCATTGGCAAAGTTGAAGCCAATATGGCGTGACAGAAATATCACTCTCGCGTCGAAGATCAGGCTCATGCGCACGCTGGCCATCTCCGTATTCTTGTATGCATGCGAGTCCTGGACACTCACATCTGAACTACAGAGACGGATACAAGCCCTGGAAATGAGATGCTACCGCAAGATTCTGAACATCTCACATAAAGACCATGTCACGAATGAGGAAGTCAGCAACAGGATCAGGAGAGCAATTGGACAGTACGAAGACCTGCTCTCAATCGTGAAAAGCAGAAAGCTGAAGTGGTACAGTCACGTGTCAAGAGGCAGTGGGCTGGCCAAGATCATCCTGCAAGGTACCGTACCAGGTGGGAGAAGGAGAGGCAGGCAGAGAAAGAGGTGGGAAGACAACATCAAAGAGTGGACAGGCTTGACCTTTGCTGACTCACAGCGAGCCACAGAAGATAGAGATCGATGGAGGAAGATTGTCCGAAAGTCATCAGTGGTGCCTCAACAACCCATCTCATGGTTAAGAGACTGCTGAACTGAACTGAACTGAACTTCGTGAAAACAGACAATTAGCGGAACTCGTTTTCGGTTAGTATTTTTGCATTCTTCAGTTGTCCTAACGTTACTGTAATCACAAGAAAATTATACCATGTCGTTTTAACTGCTGATTTGTAAAATGAAAGGGCTTGACTCACAAACAGTAAACATTTCAGGCGTAGTCTTAGCGGCCAACTGGTTGGCCTACAAAAGATTAGCATCCAAAGAAAAGTGCGACTCAAAAGATGGCACGCTTCACGTTTTAAATTGCTCGATTTTCCGTACTAGTTAATCAAAACATCAAGTTATGCGATGCTTGCCTTATTTCATGAGTAAATGGAAAGTCTGATGCTAAATGTATGGTTATTTAATCGTCAGACGGCTATTTTGTGACCCAATTTCGATTCCCTTCATCGTGATCGTTTCAACACTTCGTCTGCTGTTCTATTCGACATAAGAGATACGAAGTTCGTCACTTTCTTGTGATGCGCGCGCACCCTGATTTAGATACGAATTTCGCCACTGCGAGGTGGATTTCAGTTCGTGGAGGACGCTACTATGATTGCCTATTTTCCCACAAGAACGTGCTCACCAGAAGTCGTCCAGCGCTCTCTGCAGATCGCCTGACAGCCGAGTTCTGGAGAGACGGAAGCCGGCAGGGGCTCCCCCTTCAATCCAAATCCTTGCAGCAAGAACCAGTGACAAGTCCGTTTACAAACGTCCTTGGTGAGTAACATGGACGTCACAGAATGAGTATATCCGGCTTCTAAGATTACTCACAGCAGATTTCTCGCTCCCCCCCCCCCCCCCCTCATTGCTGACATCACCCTACTCCACCCAATCACTCACACATCCTCCACCTCAGCAACCCGCTTGTTCGTCATTTCCAGCTGAGGGTTTCCAAGGATGTCTGGTGCCATTCTCATTAAGACAGTCCCAGGGCTCCTGTATACAAAGTGCCAGTTTCAAAGAACACGACTGACTGTTCCTTTTTGGAACCTAGTCCTTTTGCAACAATGAAGGTACTGAATCCCGATTTTTGCTTCAAGACAAAGTAAGCGAAATATTGCCCGATTTAGTGTTTTTTCGGCTGAATTCAATGACAATATTTGCTTTACACTTAATATGCGGTATAATATTAAAAAAGGACAGGCAAACATAATATGCCTAGTTGCTAGAGAAGAACATACTAATGTGTCATAAACTGAGTGAGTGCTCGAGATCGTTATTGCACTGGACCACTGGTAAAGGGAAAAGTAATTTCAGCCCCAAATATGAATGAAGACTCGCTATTTAAACCAATGCCCATTCAGCGTGGCTGAGACTAGTGAATATAGTCTCAGCAACAGGTTGGTCACGTGATAGCCTAAATTCTTCCATAACATGCATACCACCGTTCTGAACAGCCACGCTGAATGCCATATCACATTGTGAGTGTATTCCTCCGCTTGTTGTGATACACTCCATACTGGCAGCCATTTTTCCATCAGTTCATTTTCTAAACATCGATTTCCCATGAATGTAAAACTTGTATGCGGTAAAATTCGAATCACAAGAGTGTAATATTGTGAACTCTACTAATTATAAGGACTTTGAATACAACAGCAATATTTATACTTCATTGAGCGAGTAAGGCAACCAATCCCGTCTGCATAATCTTCGATACACACAGAAACCCACTGAGTGCTTTTGCTGATGAGGAATCATTAATTTAATGTATGCTTAGAAGGATAAAACTTAGAAAAACTGCTTCTGAGCTATCCGATAATATCGAACTTCGGAATCGGACGGATTCCTACAGAAGAAACTTCCATTCGATTAACGTTCAACACAGGTTAAATCACTTACTGACTCCATCAGTCGACACCGAATGATCGAAGTGTGGAGCTCGTCAAACAGTGTGAAGGCAGTTAGACCACAGGTTCCGGCCAGAAAGCATTTACTTGCGAGAGTATAACCATAGATTCACGAAACCATCCCGGACCCATAGGAATCCTTTTGCTGCGTAGGTCCAAAGATCGCGTGTATTACCAAAGACTATTCATAACTGTATAATCTTTGGTATTACTATACACAATCGCACGTGCTCAGGGCAGTTTGCAACCTTATAGACACGTTCGCGCTAAAAGTAGTTCTCAAATGATTTCCTGAAAATCTCATAGATTAGTTTTATTAGAACACCAAATTTGTGTTTATCTATCGGGATAAATAATTGGAGTGAAATAGAATCGCCTCTTTTTACTCTCAATGGTCTTCTGATCATGTTGAATTTTGATTGGTAGAATCAATGGAATGTGGAGCCGAAGTCACGTGACCAACCTGTGTCAGAGACACTATGATCTCTGTGTTCAGAATGACCAATGCCATTACCTTTTACACCACAGGTCGTGTGCACCTCTAGTTCAAGGTCGTTACTTTATTAATACAAAGCTTGTTGATGAGCATTAATGTACAACATAAAACTGTCACTATGGCGATGTAACTGAGCAAGTCGCTTATGGCTATTAGACTTTCTATAGCAAAGAGCATATCAAACAATACGAGATCATAGTTTCAAGGAGGGCACGTATATCTGTATTCTCTATCAAGGGAACACTTCACTTGAGTTTACATGTATACTGTGTACTGAATTCCGCTTTTCAATCAGTAACATCCATTTCGAAGGCGTGGCGGATCAGACTAGCGAGGCAAGCAGATATCAAGGGGGGTTGTTGACCTTTGGTGCAGATCGCGAATTGCAAACTGCATGTCGCCTCGCGTCCGGGCGGTGCAGACAGAATACAGCACCCCCTGGTGAAAACATACCCCAAGTTTGTTTCTCATAGCACGGGCTGCTTGCAATGAGATAACTCGTTCGTGGCAACGTGACGATAGGGTGGGCGTACATGATATGAAGTGAGGTGTGGCCTTCTTTCCCTCTCACTGTTTCCCTCTATCTCGAGTGGTGCTAAGTGCCTGCCTGTCTTCAGGAAGGTCGCCATAGCTTAACGGGCCATAGAGCTTGCAAAGTTGGGCGCTGCTCATTTGAAATTCAACGCAGGCTAAACCAGTTGCAGGGCTTGTATCGCCAATAACAGATATATGGCTCACAAGCTGAAGTTCCAGCGGCATGATAAGATAACCGTCGTTTGATCCAACGTACAACACGAAGGGTCACCCGAGGCCAGAAGTGGGCATGTACTTGTACGTGGAACTTTGAACAGAGCAACATACATGAGTATCCTCAGTCGTCTTGTTCCATGGTCCTATGTTTTATTGGGTAAGCACAGGCAACTAAAACAAAGATATTCCCGTAACTCCATCCCCCACACCCACCCCTCTCGATACCATACCCCAGCTCCATACCAGATGTGACCAACATTTTCCTCTACCCAGGAAGGCTAGGAAGCAATGCCTTTCGCGGTGAAAGATTGGTCTCCGTGGTATGTAAACACCACATAACATGTACACATAGAATGTTAATCGTCAACACGCACACTTGAGGAGCAGGCCATTACAGACACCATCTCAATGATGCAAACATAAACAAGGAACAAACCGAGCACCAGCTCACATAAATACATGCATATGCTCTACTTTACAGTTGGTATTCGTGATATATTATTCTGTGGGCGGGGCATACGGAAAGGTCCATGATGCCACGCGACTTGCATGCACCATACCCCTAGAGTGCACCTGGCGCCATTCAAGGTCGCTTTGCAGCCAGTCTCTTCATTGACTTGCATGCCTGTCTCTGGGGATGGGTGTATGGAGTGGGAGTTGAGTTTCGGAGAGAGAGAGAGAGAGAGGGGGGGGGGGGAGGGAGAGAGAGAGAGAGAGAGGAAGAGTACGAGAGAGGGAGAGTGAGAGAGAGGAGAGGAGTGAGAGAGAGAGAGAGAGATAGAAGGAGCAGGAGAGAGCGAGGAGAGATACGAGAGACGAGAGAGAGAGAGAGAGAGAGAGAGAGAGAGAGAGATAGAAGCAGGGAGGGAGGGGGGAGAGGGGCAATAGGAAAACGAACTATACATCCATCAGGCGCATTCTATGCAAACTGTACACTTCAACATCGCCTAACAAAACTCAGGGTTGGAAACGTCAACTCTGGTTTTCAAGCCGAGGGGTCAACGTGGTTCCAGTCAGGGGGTAGCTCTTTCACACTTCTACACTGGCTTCCAATGGCCCAGAGCACAAGAATACTCACTTCTTATTTCACACATACGCGAGTCGTACATTCCTTTTCCCAACATATACAGCGTTGACAGAATGATGGGAGTCGGAGGGGGGTGGGGGGTAGGTCGCTGGCTGGGTGCTGGGTAGTGATGAGGGAATATGGGGAGAGGGGGGAGGGGAGGGGGGAAGGGGAGTCGGAGGGGGAGGGGTTCAAAGAATATACAGAGGGTAGTGACGTGAAAACGGGGAAGAATTTTTCAGGTTTTAAGGAAGGAGGGTGTAGAGGGGAGTTCGGATGAAGCACGGGGGGAGAAGGGTGGGTGGGGGAGAAGGGTGGGTGGGGGGAGAAGGGTGGGTGGGGGGAGAAGGGTGGGTGGGGGGAGAAGGGTGGGTGGGGGGAGAAGGGTGGGTGGGGGGAAACGAGAGAAGGACGATTGGGAAGGAATGACGAGAGGAGGGGAAAAGCATGCAGAAGCAGCGACTACAACTGCGGCTCAAGTCGACTGGAGGCTGTTGCGGCACGCCTCGTAAGGTAAACTCCAAGACAGAACCGAAAACGTGACAAACTCCACTCCCAGCGTAGTCCCTGGAAAAACAAACGTCCATGGAGAAAATGGAGACAGGCTGAGGGTGGTGGCCGTGCTGGCCAAGACGGAGCGTGCACACTCGACCCCAAATCAGTGCTCTATTGTGACAGGCAAACCCACTGTGGGCATCGCTGTTTGCATCTCCTGTGAGCTTTCCGTAACTCCGCCCAGTGCTCCTCCATGTCTGTCCATCAAAGGTCCCTCTCACCCCCGCTTTTATGATAGGTCCGCATGCTATGACCGCATCGCTGTGATCGCACATCGTTCCAGTGCAGCGGATTTGGTAATCAAATGGATTTTGCACGTCGGTAGAAGAGGAGACAGTGATCTATTTGTATTGTCGTAGAGGCCGCAACTCAAGTTAAAAGTGACAAGAGGGTCCATGAATCTGGCAGTCTAACAAGATGGTGATGCCCATGTGTGAATACAGTTAATATAATCCAACTAGTTTCCATTCGTTTGAGGTTGGGTAAGGAAGAAAATGAGGTGTGTGTGTGTGTGTGTGTGTGTGTGTGTGTGTGTGTGTGTGTGTGTGTGTGTGTGTGTGTGTGTGTGTGTGTATGAGTGTGTGTGTGTATTTGTTATGTGTGTGTGTGTTGTGTGTGTGCGTGCGCGCGTGCGTGCGTACAACGCTGAAGTGCCGGGGATCACTCGGAGAGAGAAGAAGAGTTTAAATGGAAAGCAAAACATGAAAAACGCTCCAAAGGATGGATGGATGGATGGATGGATGGATAGATGGTGAAGTTTTTCGGCCTATCAGCCTTGTAGGCTATATAAGGCCATTAAGCACGAAAATCACTAGAACAGTTTTGAGTAAACGCAAATCAAGTCACGGTGTCCCTAGTTATTCGCCTCTTACGAATCGCGTAGGGAGACGCGGTGGGTCAATTCTTATCCCGAACCCACAGGGGGAAGCTCCAAAGGACACATACTGGTAAGCGAGAAAACGGAAACCCGAAGCTGGAAACAACAAAATAATTCTAGAAACTTTAAACCTCAGTCTGCTCTGGACGAAACGACCTCAACCAATAGCCTTAGGCCAAGAACACTCCTAACTGCTCAAAATTCCACACACAAGTCTTTTTCATGCTGTCTGTAAGTTTATTCCGAGAGAGGCCCCGTCTGGCGAGACCGACCTCCACGTAATCTGCCGTGTCACACGGTGCAGAGAGAGTGACCCCACAAAAACGTGTAGCGAAACGGTGCATGGGGTGGGAAGGAAATAAAGGAGGGAGAGAGCGTAAGAGGGGGAGGGAGGGAGGGAGGGAGAGAGAGAAG
>JAWQFJ010032123.1:0-16616 GCA_034096865.1 Theodoxus fluviatilis | reverse complement strand
TGTCTGTGTCTCTGTCTGTGTGTCTGTCTGTGTCTCTGTCTGTGTGTCTGTCTGTGTGTCTGTCTGTGTGTCTGTCTGTGTCTCTGTCTGTGTGTCTGTCTGTGTGTCTGTCTGTGTGTCTGTCTGTGTCTCTGTCTGTGTGTCTGTCTGTGTGTCTGTGTCTGTCTGTGTGTCTGTCTGTGTGTCTGTCTGTGTGTCTGTCTGTGTGTCTGTCTGTGTGTCTGTCTGTGTGTCTGTCTGTGTGTCTGTCTGTGTCTCTGTCTGTGTGTCTGTCTGTGTCTCTGTCTGTGTGTCTGTCTGTGTGTCTGTCTGTGTGTCTGTCTGTGTGTCTGTCTGTGTCTCTGTCTGTGTGTCTGTCTGTGTGTCTGTCTGTGTGTCTGTCTGTGTGTCTGTCTGTGTGTCTGTTTGTGTCTCTGTCTGTGTGTCTGTCTGTGTCTCTGTCTGTGTGTCTGTCTGTGTGTCTGTCTGTGTGTCTCTGTCTGTGTGTCTCTGTCTGTGTGTCTGTCTGTGTGTCTGTCTGTGTGTCTGTCTGTGTCTCTGTCTGTGTGTCTGTCTGTGTGTCTGTCTGTGTGTCTGTCTGTGTGTCTGTCTGTGTGTCTGTCTGTGTGTCTGTCTGTGTGTCTGTCTGTGTGTCTCTGTCTGTGTGTCTCTGTCTGTGTGTCTCTGTCTGTGTGTTTTTGTCTGTGTCTCTGTCTGTGTGTCTGTGTGTCTCTGTCTGTGTGTCTCTGTATGTGTGTCTCTCTCTCTGTGTCTCTGTCTGTGTGTCTCTGTCTGTGTGTCTCTGTCTCTGTCTCTCTGTGTCTCTGCCTCTCTGTCTCTCTCACTCTGTCTCTCTCTATGTCACTCTCTCTCTGTCTCTGTCGCTGTCTCTCTGTCTCTCTGTCTATCTCTCCCTCATTCCCTTCTTCCCTCCCTCCCTCGTCTCCCTCTCTCTCTCCCTCGTCTGTCTCTCTCTCTGTCTCTCTCTCTGCCTCTCTCTCTCTCTCTCTCTCTCTCTCTCTCTCGCCTGTCGTCTCTCTCTCTCTCGTCTGTCTCTCTCTCTCGTCTGTCTCTCTCTCTCGTCTGTCTGTCTCTCTCTTTCTCTCTCTCTCTCTCTCTCTCTCTCTCTCCCTCCCTCCCTCCCTCCCTCCCTCCCTCCGTCCCGTCCCGTCTCGTCCCTCCTCTTCCCTCCTCTTCCCGTCCCGTCACGTCCGGTCCCGTCCCGTCCAGTCCGGTCCTGTCCTATCCGGTCCTGTCCGGTCCTGTCCGGTCCTGTCCGCTCCTGTCCGGTGCTGTCCTGTCCAGTGCTGTCCTGTCCTGTCCGTCCGTCCGTCCGCCTGTCTGTCCGTCTTTCTCTCTCTCTCTCTCTCTCTCTCTCTCTCTCTCTCTCTCTCTCCCCCTCCCTCTCACACGCACACACACACACACACATACACACACACACACACACACACACACACACACACACACACACACACACGCACACACGCACACACAAAAACCCCTACCCTCTCCTCATCTCTCTCCCCACCCCACCCCATTCAGACTCTCCTAAAGCTGTCTATCATTGGTTCCCCGACAACTCAAGTACGGTCACGTTTTCCTCCATCCAACTTTCATTTCTTGAAGTGACTGCACGGAGTGCACGAGGGGCTCGATATCTGTGCCGCGAAGCAGGGGGCGAGATCACGAGGCAAATGAAATTGCAGTTTTATCCATTTCGCACTTGCAATGTCACGAAGTGACTGCCAACATTGCGTTCAGTACGCGATAGGGATCATGAACCGGGAACAATATGTGTGATTCCCAGGAAGGATGGATGGATGGATGGATGGATGGATGGATGGATGGATGGATGGATGGATGGATGGATGGATGGATGCATAGATTGATGAATGTATGGATGCACGGATGCATGGATGCATGGATGGATAGTGTTACGGCCTATCAGCCTTTGTAGGCTATGTAAGGCCATTAAGCACGAAAATCACTGGAATAGCTCCAAGTAAGCGCAATTCAAGTCGCAAGGTCCCTATGTATCCCCAGGTTTACTGGAGGTCCTCACAGCTTTGTCTGTCTGTCTGTCAGTCTGTCTGTCTGTCTGTCTGTCTGTCTGTCTGTCTCTGTGTGAGTGTGTGTGTGTGTGTGTGTGTGTGTGTGTGTGTCTGTCTGTCTGTCTGTCAGTCCCGACTTAAAGGCTGATATCTCAAATACTGCTGGTCGGATTTCCTTGACATTTTGCACACTTACTGGAAGTTAGGTCCGATTGAATGTATCAAATTTTCAGAATCGAGGTTTGAAAAGAAAGTGACTTTTTAAACGTTTTATGTTGCAAAGAAGGCAAGGGATGGAACTCTGTCCCGACTCAAGGGAAGTTTTGGCATGTGTGACGTGATCATTTGACGTCGAATAACGTGACGTAATTTCGAGGAGATAGGACATTGGGGAAATAGAAAGAAGGAATTTTTTATCCCTCCAGGTTTACTGGGGGTCCTCACAGCTTTATGGTTTAGCTCACTCGGCAGCGCGTCGAATATTTTTTTGTCGCTGAGACATGCTTGGTTGTAGGGGATGCGCGTAGGGGTTCGAATCCGCACAGAAGCTTCTTTTTTTTAAATGTGTGTATGGTATTCGAGAGAGAGAGAGAGAGAGAGCCACCCCACCCGTTGTTGTACACGTGAGAGGTTGCGGATTCGAACCTTACTTCCCGCCCCCCCCCCCCCTCTTTTCTCGAGAGGTTGCGGGTTCGAACCCGATCTTTTTTGTTTGTTTGTTGTTTTTTAATGTCAAAACCTGGAGGTTCAGCGCCAGCGATTTTTATTCGTCTCTTACGAATCGTGCAGGTAGACACGTTGGGTCTATTCTTTTAACCTCCCACCCACAGGGGGATGATTTCCAGAAATAAAACGAAACTTGGAGCAACTGGGTTCGATTTGAGTTCACGACACGAATCTTTGGTGAGGATCAATTAATCGATGAATTTTGTAAGAATGTTATGTAACTGTTCATAGACTTATTGCACAATTTTTTCAACACTGGGCTACATTAAAAACTATTTTCGAAAACAATCCATCTAAAAACATGCACGTCAGGCAGCTACATTAATAACATTTATTTCCTGCATCTTCGTCGGCTCTCCCCCGTGGGATGAGGGTAAGAATAGACCCATTGCATTTCCTTACGCGATTTGTAAATGGCGAATAACTAGGGAAATCCACACTTGACTTGCTCTTTTTCTATCCAGTGATGTTGTTGCTGATTGCCTTACAGAACATTGAAAGGTTGATAAACTGAAAAACGTCATTCATTTATTCATTCATTCATTCATTCATTCGTTCATTCATTCACTGACTGGGCCAGGATCGCGCGATGAATATAGTCTCATTGTAAAAGAAAAGCGAGTGTCCCTCGGTGTCCGGTGAATCTATGTGTGGGTTTGGGGCAAGAATAGACCACTCCATCTCCCTACGTGATTCTTGAGACATGACTTGCTCCTATTCTAACTTGCTCTAATGGTTTTCCGTGACTAATAGCTTTGCAGGGGCTGCAGAGGCCGATTGGCCGAGAAACTCCATTCATTTATTCATTCATTCACTCATTCATTCGTTCGTTCCAATGAAACTGACTGAACGACTTTGTTGTGAAGGGAGAGAGGAACACCCACGCAACAACGTAAACGGACTCGCTGTAGACGTTTTAACCCGCCTTAAGTCCTTTTGTCTCTCCACTATGTTTACGACGCACACCTCAGGGAGAAAGAGCGGGTGGCCAGTTGGGACGTAGGGCATTGCAACAAAAAGTGTGTCTAAACATTGAGTGTTCGTCAGTCTATGAATAGATCTGCAAAACCCTACAAACGACGTTCGATCTACACAGTGCGTTCTTTGATCTACAAATAGAATGCTTCTTGTCTTTTCAACTGACCGGAATTTCCTGATCTGTCCATAGATCAACGTCCGTTCTTGATTCGGACCCATGTTTTTTGTAACACAAATAAACCTTGTATTGATGTAGATATCGGGAAAATCGTCCGTCGATATGAATAGACCTGGGAAACCTCTGTAATTTAATTGTAGAAAGGCGCAAACCAACTGTCCAATCAGCATGGCGCAACAAACTTCTGGCGCGAAAATGATACCTAATCTATTAATATCGTCCAATGAAAGTATCGACGAACACTATTTTTTGACACTTTTTGTTGCGACTAAGGATGTAGAGCCGAACAGTTGATTTCAGGAGCAGAGGAATCACCCTGGAGACAGCCCCCAGAGCAGCAGCAGACAGTCGAATTGGAACTTTAGCCGCCGTATCAAACACCAGACGGCGCCGAGAGGATTGAGTGAGAGTGATGCTAAATCGGGCATGTATTCTTCAATTTTGATTCAATTTTGATTATATTTGCATCAGTAGAAAACTAATTTGTTGTACCATTCGATGAAGGAAATAATTCAAAATGTTGTAATGGTGCGATTTTTTCTCATTTTGTTATGAGTCACACGTGTGCATTCTCACACCTCCTGCATAAAACTATTGAGAAAATGGGATCTCGCTATGGTCCGTTGCCCTGGACTTATCACCGATAGCAAGAAACCCGAGTCACCAGCAAAACACGCGTTCCTTCCAAATTATCGTATTCAGGAGAAAACAAGTCTCCTTTCTTTAATAAGTCGCTTTCAGACGATCAGCTACGTTCATCGAAGACATTTTCTGCATTTTGAGTCAGTATAAAACCCCTCGAAAGAAGTCGAGGCCAAATCCTGTAAAGGTTGTATAGGAATGCGACCGAAATATCCAGCAAGTGAGTTGTTTGTTTACTGAGTGATCAGGTCAGTGCTGGTAGTCAATAACACTTTATTCTTGTGTTTTTCTCCATGAACACTCCATATAAATAGTAGAGAAAATTAACTTATTAAGTAATATAAAGGTTGGCCACCTGCAAACTTAGCTTTGCCTTCAAGGAGAATCCTAAGATAAGAGACAGATGCTCCTCTACCGAAAGTAGCGCTGCTGTTGACCCCCAAATATAATCTTCCAAACGAGAAATGTAAACGAAAGAATATCTGGTAAATCCACGTCAACATCAAAACTAAAAATACCTTTGCAATAACACCTGAAGCAAAGTGGAGGACTTATATGGTGACTGAAAATATCGAACTGAGTATTCAGTTTCCAATTCCAGAACTTGTACATCAGTTAATTGCTAAAGAGCAGAAGGTCTCAACGTATCGAATTGCATCTACTAGCAAGAGATGAAGTTATGGACTCATAAATATGATCACAATGTCCTGAATATATATAATGTGTGTGTGTGTGTGTGTGTGTGTGTGTGTGTGTGTGTGTGTGTGTGTGTGTGTGTGTGTGTGTGAAAATTGTTATATTTCTTCCTCATCTACCGGGACAGGGATAGTTAACTAACTCGACATTTGTTTCCCTTCGGGATCTTCATCCACGTTGTGACAAGATTCCCTGTGTTTCATGGAAGTTGCAGAGGCATTATGAAATGTCAGATTCCAACAAACTTACTTTTTCTATGATCACTTTTTCGGACTATTGTGTGCAAATTATTAGTTGTGACTTGGCCGCGAGTGCAAAAGACAGATAATTATAGAGTTTGTAAGACCTCCCCCACGAAGCGAGCAGGATTCCCTAACTTTGTCCCTTTCAAGTATGTGCACATTCTGAATGAAGTTTCAGACTGTTTGTTAACAGAACAAGTCATTTAATAATCAAGCATACAATACATGAGTTACAGGTTTGTAAAGACAATACACCCCAAAGTCAACGTTTCAAGAAAAACGTAAATTCATGTTTGGAAAATTATCCCTCTTAATTTCCCGAGAAACATGTTTCGTCTTCTTTTTCTAACAGATAATTGAAGTATTCAGATTTGAAAACGGAAATATCAAGTTTTTGTCATCACCATCGTCATCGTCGTCATCATCATCGTCATTGTCGGCGTCATCGTCGTCGTCGTCAACATAATTATCATCAATTATCATCAATCATCATCAAACATCATCAATCAGCATCGATCATTATCAAATATCATCCCCATCATCGCCATCACTGCCGTCATCATCACCACCATCACCATCATCATCACCACTACAATTCAAGTAATCGCTCGATTTATTTGCAACAAGTTCATCCAGTATTGGTAGAGGTGAATCTTTCACAGAATTTTGCATTCTTTCAACTTGTCTTCTTGTGGTCTTGATCAACGCATATGTGTATCTGCTACTGAAGCAGGCCCCGAAAGCCCAGCTGCCAGGGGTTTCAGCTGATGAGGGGGGCAATGAGTGACTCCAACCCTATGTTACACATGCTCAGCACAAATTTGGTCAAATTCCAACTTCGTCATTCTGAGGGACACAACTTGACGCAGTCGATTGATCAAACAAAACTTTAAATACACTGGTAGAGGAAGTGAGAGGTAAAGCATAAAGACCATCGGGCAACTCGAAGGCGCGAGTGTTCCACGAGTGAATGGCTCGGGAATGCCAGGGCCCTTTTCTATGGCGAGCTATTAGGCAAGCGAGTCAGAAGACAGCCACGCAAACGTTTCCATGACTAGACGGAGCGCGAAACTACGCTGGCTAGATTCGAGTTCACACCACAGAAGAGGTTGCTTTTGCCCAGCACAGTGAAGACTACAGAGCTAATAACAGTAAAGCAGACAACTGCAAAAAAATTACAACAAAATAAGGTAAGAATTTGCAACTAACCTCTGACTGACAGAGATGCAGTCGTACCCCAGCGTGTCCGAGTCTTCTTCAGACAGTTCTACTTTTCAGTGATTTTGCATGCCACGAAACAGCCACGGTGATTGTCTGCAAAGGTTACATTTTTCTTGTACTACCTGCAACTCCAGTGACGAACACCCGATCAAAGCACTTACGGATGTTCAACGCTGTGGTGTTGTCAACAAAACTGAGAAGGAAGCTTCCGCGGAAAAATCAGTGACCGATGGTAGCTCCTCTCCGAACAAGACAAGCGTCGCCGGCTGGTTCCTCAGGCTCACGAGCAACAACAGTCTCACTTACATGGGCGTGGACCGTGCTGTTGCGCTCCACTATGGGGTTTTGCAGAGGGTTTTGCACTGTAACCCGATACTCTCCTATGGCCACGCCTACAGCTACGCCTAGAACCCTGTCCAGTCTCCTCTGCCGAGGGAACTGCCTGGTGTTCTGGGTCGCATTTTTGGATGCAGGAGGAGGTTCCTTGCTCTTCCTCTACCCACGTATCAGACGTAGCAGCTGAGCTCGCACAGGCACCCTGAATAGACATTTTCTGCATGGGCTGGCTTGTAGTAGCGAGCTGCTCTGGTGCAAAGATCTGCCATCGGGCACGAGCCTCAGCGAAAGCGCTGTCAGGGGGAGCATGAACGACATTGTGTTGAATGCTTCGTGGAGGGTTAGGGAACAGAGACGTTGGACCCCAGATGGACCATCCGAACATGTCGTTTACTGGAGTCATCAAAGCGCTGCGAGCATCTCCAGCGTTATGCCCGGAGAAAGCTTTACGGAAAAGTTGATATTTTGTTCCATAATGAATCTCCGCTTTCTCCTCGAAAAGATAACTTGTAGAAGGAGGTCGATCGCACCTCAAGCCCGACTTCATTTTCATTGTTTCCAATGCCCATATGTCTGCCTTGTTGTACACGCATACAACGGTGTTGTCGATGAGTTGGGCAAAAATCTTCCCATCTCTGGCCCAGGCTTTGAAGACGTTTCGGGCCCGTTCTGTGGCGTTCAGCAGGTTGACATGATGTTTCAGTCTCTCCTGGAATAATGTCTCTGAAGAAGAGTTAGGATACCCATCCCTGAATGGATTCGGGCCAACTGGTACAGCGACGGATCCCAGACCTGGCGTTGGTTGTAGTGAAAACATCTCCGGGCCAACAGTGCTTTGGGACGAAGATGAAAACTCACCTCCGAGGGAGGCGGAAGTCATACGTGGAGGCAATGACCTCTACGTCTGCGTCGATCCTTCAAACGAAGACTCGCTGTAGAGGGTGTTTGCTAGTCCGCCAATTCGGTGCTCTGGGTGTAGGAAAAACCACGGACATGCGCGACAGTCCACTCATCGCTGGAGCCAGCGACGCATCTTTGAAGACTGGGTTGTATCGCCTGGGCAGGAGTCTTGTCAGAGCTGGAGGTAGGCTTCTTCGAGTGGATCATCTCCGGTAGTGGTGCAGCTCCCAGTTTCTCAGGTGAGCATTTCCATCTGCCCCATCTTGTTGAGAACTGTCGGAGAACTCAAGTGCCAGGATTCCGTCTCCCTGCCACAAGAAAGATGTTGCAATGAAGAAAATGCTGTAAGAGAAGAACACCTCAATGAACATCTGCATTCGGAAAACTGGCCAGCAGGTTACTCAGGGCGTGATATAGCTGGTCTACATAACTAGTGGACACTTCATCGTTATACAGCTGTGCCATGACTGAAACTTGTTTTGTATTAGACAGTGTCAGTAAAATTACTTTTGTTTTGTCAGCGGTTCTTGGAGTACGAGAAAAGGCTGATGATGAATATAGCAGTAAGTTGAAGATGAAGAAATTGTGAAAGTCCCCTGTTCATAAAAATCACGATCAAACGTAGACTTACTAAGTCATCAGCATCAGCCACGAGTAAGGTCAATGACAGTGTTGTGGAGTCGGCAACAAATAATAACGGAAAAATGAGGTCATTAAGAAACAGACGGATGGATAAATAGTCAATTGACCGGAATATGGATGGGTGGGTGGGTGGGTATGTGGGTGGGTGGGTGGTTATGTGGGTGAGTTATGTGAGTGGGTTATATGGGTGGGTGGGTGGGTATGTGGGTGGGTGGGTGGGTGGTGGGTATGTGGGTGGGTTGGTATGTGGGTATGAGGGTGGGTTGATATGTGGGTGGGTTGGTGGGTGGTTTGGTGGGTGGGTTGGTGGGTATGTGGGTGGGTATGTGAGTGGGTGGGTATGTGGGTGGGTGGGTGGGTGGGTGGGTGGGTGGATTGGTGGGTGGATGGATGGAGAGGTGGATGGATGGATGGATGGATGGATGGATGGATGGATGGATGGATGGATGGATGGATGGATGGATGGATGGATGGATGGATGGATGGATGGATGGATGGATGGATGGATGCTTGGCCGAGTGCATGGAGGGATGCATGGCCGAGTGCATGGATGGATAGATGGATTGGTGGATGGATGGAAGGATGAATGGATGGATGAATGGATGGATGAATGGATGGATGGATAGATGAATGGATGCATGGATGGTATGATGCATAGACAAATGCATGAACGGATGGACATATGTGGTTTGATGGACAGATAGGTGGTTTGATGGATGGATGAATGAATGGATGGATGGACGAATGGATGGACGAATGCATGGACGGATGGATGGATGAGCGGATGATGGATGGATGGATGGATGAGCGGATGATGGATGGATGGATGGATGGACGGACGGACGGATGGACGGACGGATGGACGGATAAATGAAGATTATTACAATTGTTCAGGCCAAATGTCAGCTCGAAAAAGGTTCAGGCAAGTATGAAAAACAGCAAATCACACAACCTTGCAGGCAAAGTTAACAGTGAGAAGTCCATGGTAATTCAAAACTCCCTTGAGGAGTGCATTCTGAGTAAGAGGTCAACACTGGACAACGATTTAAAGCAGAGCGATAGCTTTGTGGTGGGCAGCTGCAATGATTAGTACGGCTTTGAGGCGCAGCGACCACATATTTGGATGGCTGGAGTTTTACGGCAATCATCTTTTGTAGGCTATGTAAGATCACTGAACACGAAAATCACTAGAATATTTAAGAGTAAGCGCAAATCAAGTCAAGATGTGTACTGTTTCGTCTCTTAGGCCCTACTAATCGAGGTGGGTCTGTTCTAACCCCTTTTCTACAAAGTATGCTTCGGAAATTCTACTGCACACCATAGCATTGGGGCAAGAACCGTTGCCCATCGAATAAATGAATGAGACCATGGATTTTAATGGCCCATCAGTCTTTATAGGCTATGTAACAGCATTAATCAAGAAATTACTAGAACTAGTTAGAATATGATCATGTCGACTCATGATGTCCCTATCTATTCGGCTCTTACGAATCGCGTAGGGAGACGCGGTGGGTCTATTCTCACCCCCAACCCACAGGAGAGCCGCGTCTACAGGCTCCAGTTGATGAAATGGTTTCACACAACATCACAAATAAAACAATGATGCTGTCCATCAACGATACTTTTAATTTAGCAGTACACTTCACCTTTCATGTTTTTACTAAACTTACATTATCATGTCAAAGGGGCGCAAAGAAACAATCAGGGATACATGATCCATACAATTCTGATATGACGTCTTGTTAGTTTCGTGTACACAACACAACCTGAACTGACTTACAGGTCCCTCTTTTTATGGTTCCTCGAGCATTACTTAAGTGCATCTTCTACGTGTACTGTATGACGTCACACGCACATCAACAAACAAATCGTAACTTTGTCATGCTTACCTCGAGAGAGAGAGAGATCCTTTTACAAAGAAGCCAAAACCAGACCACGGAGGCGCAGAGAGGACTGGCGGGACTGGTTGATTCTATGGGTTTGTCAGTCTACATTTGCAGTGGCTGGGGAGGCCTCACATATTTGCCCTCATAGACCCCTCCATCAATCAACTCTGCAGGCAAAGGGGAGGTCAGAGGGCAATGCTGTGCATGCAGTTGCATTTGCGAGAAGCAGGCCAATGCGGCGTCGATTCATTACATTACAATACATCTTGCAATACTTTATTATTGCTGCTATTGCAGAATTAAGTTTGTCCACAACATATGAGACGCACAAAAACCACAGCTTGCATAACAATGCATGATATGTATATTGAAAATAGATACAAAGCCATTTATACAAGTGAATAGGAAAAAGAGTGACATATTATAATGTATCTGAACGACACAGCATTGTGATCGAAACAATGCCTGCAGATTTAGAAAACTACGCTGATTTTTTAAGTGTGAGTTTAAAAAGCGAACGTCTTACCTCGCAACCATGTCGTAGTTCCTTCACAGAGGGAGAGTGAGAGAGAGAGAGAGAGAGAGAGAGAGAGAGAGAGAGAGAGAGAGAATGAGAGAGAGAGAATGAGTGAGAGAGAATGAGAGAGAGAGAATGAGAGAGAGAGAGAGAATGAGTGAGAGAATGAGAGAGAGAGAATGAGAGAGAGAGAGAGAGAGAGAGAGAGAGAGACAGATTCATTTATTTCGGCCGACGACCCATCAACACAATAAAACTTACATGTATGTACATTGTAAAACTATAACAATTTATGTTCAAGGTAAATCGGTGTGGTCAGTAACAACACTAAGCGTCATACAACTAAAAGAAAGTTGCGCACTTACATAGATATATTAAACATTAATGTCTGGTTGTGAACATTATCCACCATTGCGTAGTTGATTGGCTGACTAAACGGATAATACACTTACGTTTCAGTACATGGATAAAACTAGAACAGTCTATATACGAGTGTAAAATTGATACTGTCAGTAGTAATACTAAGTATACCAATCAAACTAAGAGGAAACTGCGTGCTTGCATAATTATCGCAAATATACATGTCTGGTTGTGAACGCTGGTCGATTAACTGAACGGTTTATTGATTGGGAAAGAGGGAGCGAGTGACCGATTTAACACAGAGCCATAGTCTGATAGATGTGAATCAAATTGAAAGCATGTACGACATAATTATAATACATGAATAAGGGTTGATACATCTGTGCTGTTAACACTTTGTTATTGATATTACTATTACGCATTCACCGACTGTGTACATGATGCATTCATTATATGGCATTCATGATTATCTTATACGATTTAAGAAAGAGAGAGCGTCAATGTACGAATAGTTATTGTGTTTGTGTGATGGTTGAAGGACTTTTGTTTAACATGATCATCTTTTTTATGTTTGAGAGAGTAGAAGATAAATATAGCTACATCTCTCGTCATTTCTTATTTGACTCCTTCCAATAAATGAACATACCTCGTTTGGTTATTTTTGTCTAGATGCCTATGGAGATATTTCTTCCTTAATTTTCGTACAAGGGCCAATGCAATATAAAGTGTTTCTCGCTCTCTACGCACATACATTGGTGCATTGTACTTCGAAATTTTGCAAATTGGTGTATCGCCTGTTGATCTTAAGATCGTTGATGCCGAAACGGAAAAGTACAAATGTCGCGAAATTTTTGTATGGTCAGACAAATCACGTATTTTTCAATCCAAAATGTTTTTGAAGGACAAATACCAAAGAAATCGCATGCTGTTTGTACAGTATTCTTTCCTAGTTTGGTGATGACAATCTTTCAGCATCTGCTTAAATTGTTTCAAAAACAGTTTTTCGTTACCAGGCCACTGTTCAGTCACACATAACCTAAGCCGAACCTACACGGACACTTTTGTATGAGTAGTGCCCAGTTCATCTTTCGTGCAATATCATTGTTGCTCTGCACAACATATACTTGTTTTGGAAACCTGTTTCTATTAATTTTAAATAGTTTAAGCTAGTACTTCACTGCTCTTACAATGCTCATGATAGACATGGGATACCGGCCAAGATCTCCGCAAACCATTTGATTAGGTGTTCGAATGTCCCACCCAAGGATCTTTTTACAAGAAAATTTGTGAACCTTTACAATCCCATCAACGTTGCACATTCCCCATATTTCTTCCCCATAGAGTAATATGGGTTGCACTTGTGAATCAAAGAGTTTAAAATATACAGTCGTATTGATAGAGAGCAAGCTCCACATTGAGAGAGCGAGAGAGAGAGAGAGAGAAAGAGCGAGAGAGAGAGAGAGAGAGAGAGAGAGCGAGAGACAGACAGACAGACAGACAGACAGACAGACACACAGACAGACACACAGACAGACAGACACACAGACAGACACATAGACAGAGGAGAGAGAGAGAGAGAGAGAGAGAGAGAGAGAGAGAGAGAGAGAGAGAGAGAGAGAGAGAGAGAGAGAGAGAGAGAGAGAGAGAGATTTTAATGGTTCCAGCACAAATCAGTACTTTCTGTTTCTTCTCAGTCATCTACTCAAAAACGAAGTTGTAAAGTCACCCCCAGGACCGTGAAGCCAGCCGCTGATTGTTTGTCTAAAAATAGATACGCTTTTATTTCCCCGCGTTGTTTTTGCCGATTGGCTGTTGAAACTTCGGCACGTGAGCATTTTGGACGCAGCAGTACTTTATGCGCAATTTGCACTGGAATCGGTTCTTCTCACCAGAATGAGGCGAGTTTACTGTCAGCATTCGTTATCCATACTTTTGTTCATCTTAACATGAACATTTCGAAAAGATTGAAATACGTTATGAAAACGCAGGCGTAAATAGGACTGTATCAAAGGCAACGCGCAAGGATGCAGAAGATGCTGTATATTAGCCAATCGACAGAAAATCGCGCGAAATGACTGATGTCTCGCGACCTATTGACAGCCAGCTGCGCACGGTAATTAGATGCATGTCTTTTTCAGAACCATACATCGAATCGACGTGTTGTACAGCGATGCAAAAGACAACAGAGACAATCACGCAGTCCAAAACAATTCCACAATGTACTAAATCACACTGTGGAATATAAGGGAATGATGGTGACAAACCAGCCAAAATGGGAGTAGAGAAAGAACAAGAAAACAATGAACTCCTCTACAGAGATGATAACAGACACAACAGCCGAAGGACAGCTACCACTAGCTTTCCAGACAAGAAAAGGAGACAATCTTACGACTGAGGACAGGGAACTGCAGGCTGAGATACCACATGCACCGAAAACTCCATCTTTCCCCATCCGACGTCGACATGCTGTTGTGGAGAAGCAGAAGAGACTGTTGAGTATGTTCTCCAGGACTGCAAAAATCACCACACACAAAGAAGAGTTATGGCCACAACCAGTAGCTGTGTCCGAAAAACTGTACGGACCGCTGGACCAACTGCGCGGGTCAGCACACTTCATTGTAGGTACTGGTCTCCAAGTCTGACGGCGTTCGAGAAGAAAAAGAAGATGCTCTCCAGAAGACCTAACTTGTACTTCAGTGCACCATTCATGAAACAAAATCTCGGGTTGAAGACTTCCCGAATCCTGGCTCAAAGAATACGTTTTAAAAATGATAACTTGAGGGTTATATTCGTCTGTTGTCCACCCTTCTGGTGAACGGTTGAAATATCGCACAGGTAGCGTCTGTGGAAATTATTTTTCGTGCTTTATGGTTTTAAAAGTTTCAAATGTGGGATCACAGTTAACACCATCAACAGCGATAACAACATAGTTTCTCAAATAAAATGGCCCGAGAGGTGTCTTGATAGGCAAATGAGGATGAATGAGGATGATGGATGAATGGAGTGTGATGGCTCATCAGTCTGTGTAGGCTGTGTAAGGCCATTGAGCACGAAAACCACTAAAATAGTTGAGAGTAAACGCAAATTAAGTTACGATGTCCCTATAGTTACTCGTCTCTTACGATCGCGTATGTAGTTGCGGTGGGTCAATTCCGACCCTCAACCCACGGGGGGCAGGAAAATGAGGAATCCGTCTGTTTAAAGAAATCCTCTTGTTTAGACATGAACGACACTGGTGCCTTGGCAGCGGCAACGATGATAACCGACAACAACGATAACGATAACAAAAATGATTTGGTGCTACTTAAATATTAAAGACGACATACATCGTGTTCGACTCTCCGTAACTTATCATTTTGGCGTCACCAGAAATCCATATGACAAATAAAAATCGGAGACAGCTGTTATTGACAATTTGTACCTATTTTGTACTTTCGACTTTAATTGAAAAACTCCATTTATGCAGCTCAGTCTGTGCGTCCAACTTTGGGTTCGTGTGTGGTTGTGTCCTCATTAATGCTCATCCCATGTGACAACAACGAGGCGGCAAACAAAAATAAGAAAGAGGCAGCTATCATTTACCAATTGTCATTCCGTTTTTCGATTTTGACTGAAAATCTCCAAATACGCAGTTTTCGATACGTCCAACTTTAATGGCGTGAGTGGTTGGGTCCTCATGAAGGTTCTCCCCATGAGACAACAATGATACGGCAGACAAAAAGAGACAGCTATTATTGAATAATTATCACTTGCTTTTTCGATTTTGACTGGAAAAACTTCAAATATGCAGCTGGCAGTACGTCCAACGTGGTCATGTGCCCCTGAAGGCTCCCCCGTGTGGCAACAATGAGGTGACAAAGGTCTCTGGGATGGCTAAAGACAACATGGACTTCGTATCTCTTTGAATCAATGTGCCGGGTCATTTTAGGTCAGAGCAGGCCTGTCAGCAGAGGAAAATTTTACATGGACTTTGAACGTCCCTGTTCGGTTTAAATCATTCGCAACCCAGCCGAGTAGATTATGTGCGTGCACGCGCACGCGCACGCGTGTGTGTGATGTGTGTCTGGGGTGGGTGTGAGTGTGCGCGCACGCGTCTGTGTGTGTGTGTGTGCGCGCTCGCGTCTATGTGTGTGTGCATGTCCACGTGTGTGCGTGCGAATGTGTGTGTGTGTGTGTGTGTGTGTGTGTGTGTGTGTGAGAGAGAGAGAGAGAGAGAGAGAGAGAGAGAGAGAGAGAGAGAGAGAGAGAGAGAGAGAGAGAGAGAGAGAGAGAGAGAGAGAGAGAATCTGCGAGTTTTTTTTAGTTTGCGAGCTTGCGCGTATGATTCAATTAATTCGTCTGGTTTCCGTTTCTTAGTTCATGCGCTGGCATCAGTCGGAGTAGTTTGTGTGTGTGTGTGTGTGTGTGTGTGTGTGTGTGTGTGTGTGTGTGTGTGTGTGTGTGTGTGTGTGTGTGTGTGCGCGCTCGAGAGAGAGAGAGAGAGAGCGTCCGTCCCCTCCTTTCCTCGCACTCATTCTCTCATTCACACATAGAGCTGCTCAATCACTGTCCAGTTTCCGGCGCAGAAAAAAGTATTGCCCTCATTCCTGTAAGAAGCGCTGAAGAGCTGCAGACCTGCTGAATTTCAAGCGCTATACAAAATACTTTCCATCCATTACATACATCACTTACATTCACTACTTACATCACATTCACCCACCACATAGAGGTGAGGAGCCAATGTCAAACTACGAATCAATGGAAACAAGAGAACCAACTGAGTCTGGCGAAATTGCGAAGTCACCCACTACATACATCCACTGCATACATCACATACACCCACTGCATGCATCGCATACATCCACTACACGCATCACATACATCCACTGCATACATCACATACATCCACTACACGCATCACATACATCCACTGCATACACCACATACATCCACTGCATGCATCACATACATCCACTGCATACATCACATACATCCACTACACGCATCACATACATCCACTGCATACATCACATACATCCACTGCATGCATCACATACATCCACTACATGCATCACATACATCCACTGCATGCATCACATACATCCACTGCATACATCACATACATCCACTGCATACATCACATACATCCACTGCATACATCACATACATCCACTACATGCATCACATACATCACTGCATGCATCACATACATCCACTGCATACATCACATACATCCACTGCATACATCACATACATCCACTGCATGCATCACATACATCC
>JAWQFJ010032117.1:0-25000 GCA_034096865.1 Theodoxus fluviatilis | reverse complement strand
TTTCCCTTGTTTAAAAAGTTAGATACTCTAAGGTTTTTAAGAAATTCTTACCAGCTGTAAGTGGTAACAATTCCGTTTGCATCTGTAGGATGTTCTTGGTGTCCGAAACTCCTGTTTTTTCATCGTTTACAATTTCATTTTGTCAGTAATGCGTCAGTTTTTACCTATCTCGTTCAGAAAACATTTTTGTCGCATTTTATCTGGACTATTTTCTTCCTACTATCCTTCGCTGCTCCTTCCTTTCCAGTTCATTATTCACTCATTCTTCCGTTACTAACAAGTTTATTTTCGCCAGTGTGCGGGTATTAAAGGGATTAAGGGGATAACTGATTAGGATGATTTTGACTCTTGCACCTTTTCAACTTGGCTCCAATTGTGGATCAACGGAGTCGATTTTTCTTTAATCAAGCTCTTTGTTCCATTGCCAAGTGTGCCTCTGTCTTGCTCTCACCGAGGTGTTGTGTTGCACAAAGGAGTGTCCATCACGATGACGTCAGAGGCCGCCGTTATTTCGTCATCAGTGACACCCCTTGTACAAGACACATCACGTCTGGACTGAATTAGAGAGAGATTTAGCTCAGTCCTCCACTAACAAGTTTTTCAATGGTTTTGTTGTGGCATTAAGGGATGCAAGGAAATGGAATTTCTCCTCTCACCTCCATCCTCTTTGCTTTCCTAGCTGTGACCAGAAGTTCGGAATGAGAAGGGCCAGAGGGTGGAGTCGAGTGAGTTTTGCCATTGGTCGGGTTTTCTCACTAATAATGTTACCGAGTGTATTGTACATCTACTGTGTTTATGTCATAAGGTGCACCTACCTCCAAGTGTATTGTACATCTGCTGTGCTCATTATCTATTCAGTTATCCCCGCTTCTGTCTCTCCCACCCCCCTATCCTGTGTCAGACCTCTCTCCAACCCCCCTTCCCCATCCTTTCTGTTAGGCAAGCTGACCAGCTGACCGCTCTGCGACCCCTCCTCTGCTGTGGTCTGATGGTCGGTGCAGCTGCCCTGTCAGTCACTTGTTACATTAGCATCACCCCTGGCTAGTGAGCCGTTCTCCCACTCTGGCATCTGAATTGTAACATTTTGACTATAAATATGATCTTTCCTCTCAAGTAAGACAACCACTTGCAACGGCATATGATTAATTCAAAAGACTGTGTTATGCTGAATGAGGCAACATTTGTAAGAAGTAATTTCAAAGCGAGTTCAAATAAGTAATCACTGTTTTCTTCCAAATAGAAGCACGACCCGGGAGCCATGGTTAGGATCTGTGGAACAATCCACATCCTGGCTCCTGTGAGGTCCTTGCATCCGCTTGATAAGGGGGAGACGGCACAAAGCCAGAGAGATCATTTCACCACCCGGGTCATTTACTAAGAGCTTGTACCAACGGCCAATAAAGAGTGGAAAGTAACTCGACTTCGCCTCTCCTCCTCCTCCTCCTCCTCCTCCTCCTCCTCCTCCTCCTCCTCCTCCTCCTCCTCCTCCTCCTCCTCCTCCTCCTCCTCCTCCTCCTCCTTCCTTCTTCTTCTTCTTCTTCTTCTTCTTCTTCTTCTTCTTCTTCTTCTTCTTCTTCTTCTTCTTCTTCTTCTTCTTCTTCTTCTTCTTCTTCTTCTACTTCTTCTTTTTATTCTTCTTCTTCTTCTTCTTCTTCTTCTTCTTCTTCTTCTTCTTCTTCTTCTTCTTCTTCTTCTTCTTCTTCTTCTTCTTCTTCTTCTTCTTCTTCTTATTCTTATTCTTCTTATTCTTCTTCTTCTTCTTCTTCTTCTTCTTCTTCTTCTTCTTCTTCTTCTTCTTCTTCACCCCCAAAAATGGATCGGGTGGGTTATTGTAACCCAACTATCCCTCCCCCCTTCTCAATTATTCATCATCATCATCATCATCATCATCATCATCATCATCATCATCATCATCATCATCATCATCATCTGCATCTGCATCTGCATCTGCATTTGCATCATCATTGTCGTCGTCATTGTTATCTCCATTGTCCTTAGGTATGGCTTTTACAGTATGGAGTGAACTGATTCCTGTACTTGTGACAACAGCGATGGAAGCCTTCAAAACGAATCGGAGATCCGACCACAACACGTACACGTATGTTGAGGTTTATCGGTACATACGTTTCTCAGTAAAATGCCTCCGCACACGTGTACGTATGGGTGAAAATGTGAGCATGCACGCACGCACTCGTAAAGACCCCCAATTTTAAATGAATGGATAGTGGATGGATGGATAGATGGATGGATGGATGGATGGATGGATGGATGGACGGATGGATGGATGGATGGATGGATGGATGGATGGATGGATGGATGGATGGACGGACGGATGGAAGAAGTCTGTTCACGCCCTATCAGGCTTATGTATGGTAACGGACTACAATATCAATAGACCTCGTTAGAATAAGAGCAAGTCAAGTCACAAGTTTCCTACTTATTCGCCTTTTACGATTCGCGTCCATAGGGAGACACGATGGATCTGTATTCAACCCCATCTGACAGGGTGGATTCTAAAAGGAAACGATGTTGCTATGCATGAGCACGTTGTACCGCGGATGTACGAGACCGCATACAAAGGAATAAAGCCAATAATCTGCTCATCAGTTCAACTCATTCAATGTCTCCAACAGAGTTGTCTTGGACAAGGAGTACCTGGGCCTTACAACAGTTGCAAGTCGCCATTTCTTGGCCTTCCCATGATGTACACTTAACGTCAAGGCTGTCCTCTGGGAAAGGGCAGGCGGACGCTGGTTGGGGTTGGAGAGCACAGAGGGCGCAGCAAGTGGTGGCGAGGGGGAGGGGGGAGGAAGGGACAGGGGAGGGATCGGTGGGGCAATGGGGCCTGGGAGGAAACACCCTGGGTGTGGCTGCAGAAGTGGTGTCCAGTTACGGGTGGAGGAATGCACGGCTGTCCCCACCCTCACAGCTGGCACTCGAGAGGCACGACCTTCGCGGGTGGATGGCCTGGGTTTCCTCCCGGCCTGGCGCGGCCAGGCACAGTCAGGTCAGGCTGTGGGCAGGACAATGGACTTTTCTGTGGAGAAGGCGGTTGGAGCCAGTTCCAACAGAGTGGGGCTGTCTCATTACAGTGGTGTCTCGTCGATGACATTAACAGTCCATGGAAATGCAATTGCACGAACATAATAGGCCTAACATCGTTGCAGACAAAAGTTTGAATCAGTTCTAAGAAGGCTGGGTTCTGTTGGAACATATCAAAATGCATAAATTTTCAATGCTTCGACTGAAAAGCACTCGTCGCAGTGGTCATGAAGATGAGTCTGAAATGCAGCTCAATGTGAGAAGCATTCGTATGACCACGGCTTCCATCTGAGAGAGAGACATTTCGCAGCAACCGTCGTTTGTGAATCTCATGGAAATTGGTACGATGCCAATCCATTACGAAGAAAGAGGGAGATGTGAATACGAGAATGCTATAGACAAGGACGGTTTAATGTGCACGTCTCACGCGCTAAACAGAATGCCGGGTGGCGCAGAAGTCCACCAGGACTTCAAGGAAGAGAAGTCACTTTTGAAACAAAACCGCAAAAGTTGCCATCAGACTTCTTCATCTTAGCCAACATTACACTTTACCTACAACATTTCCTAGCATTTGTACCGCACAAATCATTAGGGGGAAAAAGATTGTGAAGGCAACATCGCCTCATAAAAATATAGAGTCGGTATATCGGCCTTAACTTACCTCCCAAAATAATCTTTTAAGAGGCCAGATTGAACATAAACCAAACTTTCTTCTTCTGAAAACGCATAACTTAAGCAGTGGATTCCGTCTGATAGGGCAGGGAATATGGGGCAGCACACAGTTCGCTGCTTGCCGTCAATTTCTGTCTTTTTTGTTTTGTTTGCATGATCGAAAAAAACCACAACTATAGGGTCGGCAGAAACAAGAGAGTCGGCTGGGTTACAGTAACCACAACGTTTTGTTTGGCCTTATACGGCCTTTTCGTAGTCTAGTTTTACGCGAGACCGAACCCTGAGGGTATCCAACATACGACACCCCTAGGAGAGACTTTCACATCCGACAGCTAGCACCTGAGTGGTGCATTCTTCCGTCGATTTCTTTAGATTTGTATATAGAAACAAAGGCTTTATCATTTTTCTGGATAACTGGATGAAAATGAACATTTAGAATATAGGTGCTTCCCTTCTAATCTACTGCGAGATAATGTCAGTTGATGTCAGTTCATACGAAAATAAGGCGCTAAGGCAGACAGGCGAAGTGGCCGAGGAGCCCAGCCTCGTGCCTCCAACTGAAGTGCTGTGGCTCGTATGCTTGGATCTGAAAATCCTGCCAAGCTTTTTATCCTCTTCCTTCAGCTCTTTCGTCATCGACGGCCTTTTCTGTCATCTCCACTAACTTCATCAGGACTTGCTGTAGAGCCACCACCATTGCGAGTACACAACCATCCAAACTCTATTATATCCCACAGCAACTACCTACGCAACTCTAGAAGAAGACGCAATCCTATGACTCCTTGTCATTCGTTTATCTCGAAAGAAGCCAAAGAGAGGACTTGAGTTTCTGCCTGCTAAGTAAGCAGCAGTGTGTTAACTGCACGACGTCTTTAATGAATTGTCGGCCTCATCTCGCTTTCTCGCTCTCGAAAACCTACAGCATTCTCACGCATGCGATCTCGTTTTCAATGAAACCTTTCTTTTGCCTGGAAGCTAGGAATACACGCAGGAGAAAAAACTCTCTGTTTCTGCTGATTGTCAGGAACACTTTTTACGTGTTGGGAGCTCAGTGGCAGGGACAGATAGAAACAGTAGGGAAATCTCAAAGTCTGTTGTACAGTCTGCGTCTTCCTGGCGTCCTGGCTGTGTTTACACTGGGTGCCACCTGCCAGTGACTTTAGGGAGGGGCTTGCACTCAACGTAAACTGTTTGAAGCCCTACGTCCAGTGTGTGGAATGAACTCTTACAAAAGGGAAAGGAGAGGCGGGGGGAGAGAGAGAGAGAGAGAGAGAGAGAGAGAGAGAGAGAGAGAAAGAAAGAGAGAGAAAGAGAGAGAGAGAGAGAGAAGAGAGAGAGAGAGAGAAGAGAGAGAGAGAGAGAGAGAGAGAGAGAGAGAGAGAGAGAGGGAAAGAAGAGACGCGGGAAGCGAGAGAGAGAGAGAGAGAGAGAGAGAGAGAAGAGAAAGGAGAGAGAGAGAGAGAGAGAGAGAGAGAGAGAGAGAGAGAAGAGAAAGGAGAGACGGGAAGCGAGAGAGAGAGAGAGAGAGAGAGAGAGAGAGAGAGAGAGAGAGAGAGAGAGAGGAAGTTGTGTGTGTGTGTGTGTGTGTGTGTGTGTGTGTGTGTGTGTGTGTGTGCGCGCGCGAGCTTATGTGTGTTGTGTATGTGTGCGTGATCATGTCTGCGTCTGCGATTTTTTAACGGCCTCATTTTCGTATAAATTTGTCCCAAATTATTTGAAAATCCACATACTTGCGTGCGGTCATATAGGACAGTCAGTTGAACAAAGATTTTTTTTAAGTTCACGGCTAAAGAACTTTTAACATTAGTTCGTATAAGTCCGTATTTGGAATAGTTAATATTGATGTGGAACTGCAACTACAACATTTCCGGGTAGAAATTTTGATTTTTTTGTTTTGTTTTGCTGTTCTGTGTGCACTTCATGTAATACGTGTCATTAAACAAAGTTCCTGGCCGTGTATTGCGAAAGGAATGTCGGTGCAGTCCTACTATGTTTTTAAGTTTAATGACAGAATTACACACAAAATATGGAAATAGAGGTTACATATAAATATATATATTATATATATATGGTAAACAAATTGGACATCCTCACGTAATTTTGTGAGAAACAGGAACATTAAAACACAATTTATTCGAAGTTGGTTTTGATGTGTTGATGAGAGACCTCCTCGAAAAGGTGTTGGTTACGGTAACCCGACCAACCCAATTGTTTTCGGTCAACCCTAAACTTTTTTCCGATGGCGCAAAAGAAACAAACACTAAGAGAAAAACATATACAGTAAACAACGAACGGCATACCGTCTTATCTTTCCTGTCCTATACTAGCGGGAAAAGGTTAGAGACGGCTTACATACGCAACCACAGCAAAGAAACGAGTGAACATATCGCACTGTAATTTGGTACATGTTTACTTCATTCACTTGTCAACAATACTGCAATATTTCGGTTCATTGCATCGAGTCGATTCGGATATACAGGTCCTCATACCGTTGAGGGGTCAAAATGAAAAAAAGCAAGTCTTTCATAAGTTCAATAATGCGCGTGTCCGCAGCGTTTGCGCTGCAGTTCTTCACACCTCGGCCGCATAGAGTTCACCAACTTGGTATTAAAAAAGGCCTGTGGAATGGCTTGCTACTCCAGTTGGAGCAGCTGAAGCAGCTGCTGTAGGTTTCTGGGAGGCTGCTGGTTGGCCCTCACCCGCCTGTCAAGTTCATCCCATACGTGCCCAATGAGGGTTCGTGTCCGGGGACAGGCAGGAAAATCCATCCTGACGACACCAGCTTACTGGATGTAATGTAGTCGTTGACGAGACTGGCCCTGTGAGTAGTAGCATTGTCATTCTGGAATACGGTGTTTGGGCCAATCTGCTGCAGGGTCAGCAGAACAAGATGGACAAGAATCTCGTCCCTGTATCGCTGACCAGTGAGATTCCCAACCACATGGTACAGGGGGGTGCGATGATGAAGGCTGTAGCCCCCCTCCCCGACCATGACAGAGCCCCCGCCGAAGGACACCCTCTCCTGCACTGTGTCGTCCTCGTAGCGCTCGCTCTCACGTCTCCAGATCCGTTGCCGTCCGTCAGAATGGTACAGGTTGAATCTGGACTCGTCACTGAACAGGACCTGTGCCCAGTCCCAATGTGTCCACCTAAAATGGCGGCGACTCCAGGCCAGACGAGCCTGGCGACGAGCCTGTGTCAATAAGGGACGTACACCAGGACGACGACTCCGCAGCCGGACGTCATGCAGGCGGTTGCGGACGGTCCTCTCGCTAACGTTGATGTTGGTGGCCGTCCTTAGCTATCCTCTGATGACCCTGGAGGTGGTGGCCCGGTGCTGCGGCGCCTGCCGTTCAATGAAGCGATCTACCTGAGGTGTGGTCTTTTTGGGGCGACCCGACCTGGGCCTCTCCTGGACATCGTTGGTGGCCTGGAATCACTGATTCAGTCTTTCGATGACCGAGTGGGACACTCGTAGTCGCCTGGCCACTTCGCATTTGGATACGCCCTCTAGCAGCCAGGCAATGGCTCTTCCTCTGTCGGTCGTTGTCAGCTTCCTTTTGGCAGGCATGGTGAGAAGATGGCAGCTAGCAGAAAACCAGTAGCTTATAAAGCCAAGTTTGTGATTACAATTCACACTCCACAAACTGTCCTTGCACGTGCAAAACGATTTTCCGTCTTACCTGCCCATGTCTACCCGTGTGCACCCCAGAATACAGCCTAGTTTTAGGCGATTTTGCAGTTTGTATCTCGTGCTACAGAGAATCCCGTGCAGGTTTCCTGCTAACACAGCATACCCTACCCACTGGTGGATAACATGTGACAGCCATTTGATTTTGTTGACAAAGGTACAGGGTGTTTCAGACAAATGAATTTAGGAGATAAAATCAGTCGTCCCTCCCTAACTTTTTTCCGCCAGTATATGAGCACGCGGGTAATAATTTTTTAATCATAAATATACATTTAAAAAGCGTTTTCAACAAAAGAGAAATTTGATTTATGTTTAATCTGACCTCTTGGGGGAAAAAGGTTGAAGACAACCCACCTACCATTATTATTATTATTATTATTATTATTATTATTATTATTATTATTATTATTATTATTATTATTATTATTATTATTATTATTATTATTATTATTATTATTATTATTATCATATATCATCATCATCTATCATCATCATCATCATCATCATCATCATCATCATCATCATTCGCCATGGTACCGCAAATGCAACTTTTTATTTGTCCTGTTGAAAGAAATGGTCACATTCCTCATTTGTAAAATTAAAATAAACCGCCAAACAACTCATCCAATATAAAAAATGATTAAATTATGCAATTTCACGTTTTCAAAGGGTTCATGTTTCTTCAAACCGTCGTTCGACGTTTTCCATCAGATACTGCAACCCAAATAAGCAGCGGAAGCTACTCTTGTATCCTCTTTAAACGATACAAGACTTATGAATTATGTAATTTGGAAGGGAGTAGCAACACGATTTGAGATAAAGTAAGGGATCATTTTCAAGGCCGTATGTCAATATTATACGAAATATCACTCCAAAAAGGCTGTCTTTGGGTGCATGTCGGCTATTTCAGGATTCGCCCCATTGTAGCGGCTCTAATGGCCTAAGTACAAACCCGGTTTCCCGCCAAGTGTCGGCGGTGCGGGCGCTGCGACCAGAAGTGGTGACTTCCGACGACAGCCCGCCTGACTGGAGTGCGTCAGCAGCGATGCTGTGACCGAACCCCGGGATTGAACGCACGACTTTCAGGAAATGCCTCGTCATTGGATCTTGTTTGAAAACCGCCAGATGTCATCATAGACGCTTCCGCTTATTTCTCGGGTCACTGTTGTAATGGATTAATCATATTTGAATCGCTCCGAGTTTGTCAAGGGCAAACGCAGGCGGAAAAATTGCCTGGGCAGAGAGGCTTTGAGGTCTGGTGCACTCAGTAAGCCGTGTGTTTTCGAAGCCCATCCCTCCACGTTCTTTGGAGGGCAGCGGGAGATGGGGGTGGGGGATGGCGGGTAAGGTCATGCTTAAAAAGAATTATCAGAAGGTCTCAGAACATCGCGTAAGTTCGTTTGGTGCTCAAAACAATGACGCAGATCCGCACACGCACTTTGACTCCTTGGTTTCAGTGATGAGGAAAAGTCCCCACAAAACTGTGGCGCGTGCTTTCGGGAATTCTGACAGGGGTATCAGGATAGCATGTTCTCAGAAAGTCGTTGACCTTGTGGTTTTCGAAACTGGCTTCTTTCACTGTGCTTGTGGACTTTCCAGAAAATTTAGACGTACGTGGTGCGTTTGACAATGAAACTTGTATGAAAATTATGAAGTTATGCGATGGTGTAGACAAAGGGAAAACATCATCTCCTTCAAAGACGTATCATAACGAAAATAATTTAGTCTGATCTACCAGGGCTGCTTGAAAACTTCTTGCATCGACTGGAGTTCGTGATGCTATCACTATTGTTGTTTATCGTGGTTGTTCATTTTTGTTCGCTGTCGTTGTTGTAGCTCAGGGGTTGGATGGTGTGACTTATGTGTATATCCAAAATCATAAGCAATGCGCCCTCTTCAACAAGATAGTGTGACAATGGAAGTATTCATTGATGCCTGCAGATTATTCTTGTGCCGTGTGCGAACTATCCGAATGTCAAAGTGCATTGTCACGAAGTATTTTTTGTGATGATGAAGGAAGACAACTCACTAATCACTGCTGTACGAAATCCAAAGACACGTTAAATTCCTCTTCATTTGAATCTTGTAGATTTCTGCTATATCCTCCGTCAATGAAGTGGTAAAGAGTATCTTATTAAGTTTTGATATTTTTGTTAAAATCAAGGAAATGTAAAAGGACAACTATGTTATTTCTTCTCCTTTTAATTTTTTCACATTCAGAGGTGTATCGTCACATCGTAGATGCTTTGGAAGATCTGGAAACAATGCTTACCTTGACGAGTTTTGAAAAACGTGTTGTAATCAAGTAAGCGAAGTGATTCTTGGTAACACTTAAAACTGTTGTAGATTCTAACAAAGACAAGAAAAGGCTATAAGATAAATTCCAAGAGAGATCAAGAGAGAGAGATCGGGAGAAAGAGAGAGAGAAGGGGGAGAAGAGTGAGAGAGAGAGAAGGGGGAGGGGAGAGAGAGAGAGAGAGAGAGAGAGAGAGAGAGAGAGAGAGAGAGAGAGAGAGAGAGAGAGAGAGAGAGAGAGAGAGAACAAGGATGGAAGCTATCTTGGACAGCAAACCGGCGATATAAATAATGACATTTCTTTATGACCAACGCCGATTCCGGTTCATCTTGCAATCCGTCCTATTCTCGGTTTCGAACTCGAAATCTTCCGTGCGAGACACGTTGCTCTTGCTAGCTGACGAACACTACTATGTTTCATGGATCTTTAGTTCGTCTCTGTGAGTGGATTGCATTGTTGGTCAGTAGCAGCCATATTGTCACGGTGTAACATGACCATATGACTGAGTTCGCGGAAACGACAAAAAGGAAGTATGCACATAAAAACTTTGCACAGACGACTGCACTATTTCTTTGGTGGAAGAGTCTAAAGGCCGTTGGACTGTAGGATCGCTGAGGAAAAAAACTCACGACAGATGAACGTGAAGTCAGTGCTTCTTGTCAAGATAACGTGGTCGCTATATCACACAGTGGATGAATATGGGAAGGGAATGAAAGCTAAATAGCGGCTGAGCAAGTAGGGAAGACAAAGCCAGATATACATGTATTGGAAAGAAACTGCAGGCATGGTAAAGTGAAGGAAGACTTGCAGAAAAGAGACTGCAATCAGACAGGTGAAGTGCGGCGAACCAGCAGAAGTGTAGATCAAAGTCTGGCAAAAGACAGTAGAAGGAGGGTGAGTGGTGAGGGAGGGTGATGGGGGAGGGGGGGAGCGTACCTTGGGACATGGGGTCGGGCTTGGGGGGAGTGAAGCTGACTGGGTAGAGGGGCTGTGAGAAGAGGGGGGGTAGGGTTGGGGAGGCAGCGAGGGCAGGAGAGGGAAGGGAGGAGGGAGGAGGGGGGTAGGTTCTTGTTGTCCTGCCTGGAGCTATGGCGCGAGCAAACGGGACGAAGGCCGGAGCTGGTTATAAGTTTATGAGGGCGGAGCGGGCTTGTTTGGAGCTGCCACTTTCCCACAGTCGCAGCCTGCCGCTAGCGCTCCTGTCAATACACCCACCGGCCATCCACACCAGCACTGCTCCTTGACGACTGCATGCATGGCCCATGCACCGTCAAGTCACGAATTTTTAAGTGTCCTGGCCCCACATGTGTGTGACCGGAGCAGTTTTCTTAAATCTCTGGCAGACGTTGTGTGAAGTTGTTCTTTTGATCGTTTCTACCGAGCGAAAACAATGCTTCACTCCTGTTGGCCCTGATCTGCTGATGCGCGTTTCCCAGAGAGTAGAGATTCGTATCGATAGGCAGCAAACATGTTCGGAGATGAGCGCTCGTAGTAAGCGCCTGCGTGGACAGGTTCAAGTAGAAAAACGTTGCTCTTCGCAAACGCTCGTTGTGAACGCGCATCTCGGAACTTTTAAGATACCTATCGATATGAATTGCCTTCCCCTGGACAACGCGGCTCCGGTCTGCCATGATCTCTGGCGAAACTTAAAGATGATCTTTTGTTTTCATCGCAACGTTGAGGTTACCTCGAGCTGTTGATAACTAGCCAGCCGTGTACTTTTGAAGTTATGGTTTGGTCTACCTATGCGTTTCTGTACTAGTTTGTATATCTCGTTTTCCTCGTGTCCGATGTGCTTATTAGTTTTGGCTGATGCTCTCCGTACCCGGTTTGTCTACTCTCAGCATTATGTCACTGCCCGAAATTTGATGAGGCGATGCTTTGGTATTTGCTGTGTCACCTTACTTATAGTTCATGCAGAATTTGCAGAGACTACTCAATAATAGTCATTCAGCTATCGCGCAGTATCCAGGGAGATTTCTGGAACTTTCTGCAACTGTGGGACATTCATCTGCATGCACCACGCGTTTATGTCACTCTCAGTCGGTGAACACGTACACTTGCAATGTTTAACTCCTTGTATGTCTGTCCCCATCTAAAGTTTCCGAAAGTTGGTTGGACGATCACGTGCGTTCTTCTCAAACAGTCTGCAACAAAACTCCTTCACTTTACTAGCGTGCATTCTGATACTGGACGGGGACTTCGTCTTTCCTGCGCCACCTCTTTATTTACTTCCACAGCGCTACTTCGACCTCAAAATCTCGTGTGCTGTGCCCGCCGATCGATCAGCTGGTCGCACCTGTCTGTGTTCCCCCGTCTGCATTTTAAGGGGAATTAGTGCAAATCGGCACACATTGATTCAATTGATCACCTGCCAGGTCGGGACAGATACGGGCTGAGAGGGGGCCGATCCTGTCGCCCACACCTTGACGCTCCCACCGCCGCAGGAAAAACTCTTGCGATAGCAGCCAGACAGCCCAG
Organism: Theodoxus fluviatilis; assembly: GCA_034096865.1. Lineage (NCBI taxonomy): Eukaryota > Metazoa > Mollusca > Gastropoda > Cycloneritida > Neritidae > Theodoxus > Theodoxus fluviatilis. The sequence goes on along the minus strand of JAWQFJ010032117.1, from coordinate 12,818 downwards.
GGGTCAGACGATGGAACCGCGGGTTAGAGATCAGGGTCAGAGGGCAAAGGTCGCAGCACATCTTCCCACAGAGGGTCACGCCTGGGCTTTTCCTGGGTTTCTCTCCTGTCGCTTCTTCCTTTTCTTCTTCTTCTTTGCGCCCAACTCTCCGTGTCTGACCGACTTTTGATTCCGCCGTTGTTGATCGAGGGGAGCGTTTTTCCCCAGACCACATTGTCTGGATGCTTCCCTCTTTGCTGGCTTTCCCCGGCAGGGCGTGAACCGCGCTCGTTGTGTGTCCGTTGCTTCATTGGCTCCAGCCAGCCTTCTCTTCGTAGCAAAGGCATAGAAGCTAATTGCACACAACACCTTTTTTCCTCCATAGAGTTTCTAAATGGCTTTAGACTATACTCCTTCAACCTAGGATGGATTACAGCCTATCTCTTCACTGGCACTGCTAGGCTGGCATTTCAACCCTAAACGCTTCATAGTCACATATATGGTTATGAGTTCTACAATTTGTTTTCATTGTCTGCAGAAATACTCGTTTTATTCTAAAAGATGGGTATGAGCGATATTGCAAGGACAAACTTTCGAATTGTGCCACAGTAGTGGCCCAGACAGTGAGCCCATACTTGACTGGTTCATTGTACAGATCAATGAGTGAAAATAAATGCAGTTAGTGAATGTGTGGAGAGAACTAGACTTGAAAACTGCCTCGCCTACAATGAAACTAGATTTGGGAAAGAGATTGTTTCTTACCTATGAGGTCAGAACAACATGGGGAGTACGCTTGAAGGCTTACCTCTTCTTCCAAACCTTTTCATTTCTCCCTCTCACTGCTCAGAGACGTGTACTCAACACACTCCATCCCCTTGATGAGCCTTGCTGAAGTGATTCAGTTCATGTAATCGAGTTTCTGAATCTCTAAGTGTCCTAAGTAAGGCCAACCTTGTTTCGTTCATTGAGTAAATAAACGAAGCAACGTACAGACTAACAAGGTAATACTGTGTTGATACGCCTTCATTTCATGGACAATAGGTCGTACTCTGGAAGATCTTATGTATGCACACAACATTTCCAAAAATATAGTTAGATTATACGTATGATATCAACGATTTTCTCACCCTCGCTCCTACTTCTTTCGGAAGTTCGCGCAAGTCAATGCGTGTCTTAATGTTTAATTAGCGTCGAAATGACACGTGTCTTTGTGTTTGTGAATAAATAAGATTTTTTCTCTTCACAATGACACGTGCTAAGAGTGTGAGCAAAGTTAGAGTCCCTTAGACTTTCAGTATTGGACGATGTAATGTTTGTCCATTAGAGGCAGATTTGTTTCTCATTAATCTTTTTACAATACAATTTATTCGTGCAGGTAAAGTGTGCATGTCTAGGGGAAATGCATGAAATCAGAAAAACGCAAAAGCTAAAGGAGAGAAGAGGCAATTTGACGAAGGAGGGGGGGGGGGGGGGGGGGGGCGTAGCAAGGGAGGATGTGTGTGGATAAAGAGAGGAAAATTGTTGAACTGAGCAAATGATGAACAAAACGAAAGCCAGGTTTAAAAAAAACAATTTAATATGTGCAGAACGTTTCAGTTGGACCAGTGGTAAAGTAGTGTTTCCAACGATATATATATATATATATATATATATATATATATATATAGAGAGAGAGAGAGAGAGAGAGAGAGAGAGAGAGAGAGAGAAGAAAGAGAGAGAGAGAGAGAGAGAGAGAGAGAGAGAGAGAGAGAGAGAGAGAGAGAGAGAGAGAGAGAGAGAGAGAGAGAGAGAGAGAGAGAGAGAGAGAGAGAGAGAGAGAGAGAGAGAGAGAATTAGTCACATCAATGGTGAGAACTCTCGACGTGAGGGTCGAAAAGATATATAGTGACACAACGGAGCTTCACACAGCTTATGCCGCCAAGACGCTTCCATCAACAGGTGGACTGCTGTGGTTTTTGTGCTGTTGGGGGTCTGCTCCGGTAGTGTTCTCACAGCCGGCACCAAATGCCACCTGAACATGTGCCAGAGGGAAATGTCTCATGGTCGCAATGCTGCGAAGACACGAACCCATCAGGCCCCACATCTACATCATATACTGTTATTTCAAATTTGCAAACTTCTGTACTTTTTCGCGCATTTCGCTAGTACGGTCAAAACTATATTTTTAGAACAGTGACATCACATGAAAAGGCTACATTTAATCCAGTTTCTGGCAAAGTTATCGAGGACGCTTCACGCTTATAGGAAACGCGTAAAGTTAGGGATGCATTAAATAAATATTCCATTACATTTTCATGAACACGAATACTTGAAAATACCGACTACTGAAAAAATGGTATCTTAAACAAATTCCGATCAATTGACACCAAGACGCTTGCGGACTACGTCACACTAGTGACGGACTACGTCACACTAGTGACGGACTACATTACAAAATGCAAGTCACGTGACTTTCTTCTCTCGCTCTGTGCCGAAAGCGAGCTCAAAAACGGCTTAAAACACGAAGTTTCACTTTTCTCAACAACAACAATTCGAACAAGACGTGCAGTCTGAATTTATTTTCATTGCTATTTTGTTTCTGAAAAGCTTATTTTTTTTCTTTTAAGTCTTAGCCGTCCTTCACTCTATCTCATAACCAGTGTCATGATTTAGACACAGTATTCTTTTCAAAAGCTTCATAGAGCGAAATCTATTATAACATTTTTTCAACCTTCCCGCTATGTTGAATTGTGTCTGTCAGCAATTATTTTTCATCAAAGTCAGGGATCATCTCAGCGGGAGAGCGCTCGAGAAGACAGTCTTACTGTGAAGGGTGTGATAGTGCTGGGGATAGTGGTTCCAAAGCGAAAGGGAATGTGAGAGGCAGGGACAGTGAAAACGTTGGTAAGAAAACAAGCGAATGGAGTTTTACGGCCTATCAGCTTTGGAAGACTAGGTAAAGCCAATGACCAAACATTCACCAGAGCTCATCAGAGTTAGAGCAAGTCACACCTCGATTTCCCTAATTATTCGCTTTTTATGAATCCCGCAGGGAGACGCGGTGGGTCTATTCTTACCCCCAACCCACAGGGGGCAAACCGTTGGCAGCTTGTGTGACCAGCATGCAGACTGGACAGCGGTCAGCGGAGGGACGTTGCCGTTTGGCCTGCTTCGAGAAGGACGCGAGCCAACAAGTGCAGGACGCAAGTTTGGCTCCCAAACATCCAGCTGTTACAGCGTGTGTGTGTCCCTCTCCTCCACCCCATCCCCCTCGCTTCCCGCTCCCTACCCCCGCCTCCCTCCCCTGAACCCCTAATACCCTCCTGTCTGCTTCCCCTTCCCCACTTGTCGCCTCTTTCGTCGTTTTTCCCCACATCTCCCCACATCTCCCCACATCTCCCCACATTTCCCCACATTTCCCCACATCTCCCCACATCTCCCCACATTTCCCCACATCTCCCCACATTTCCCCACATCTCCCCACATCTCCCCACATCTCCCCACATCTCCCCACATCTCCCCACATTTCCGCACATCTCCCCACATCTCCCCACATCTCCCCACATCTCCCCACATCTCCCCACATTTCCCCACATTTCCCCACATCTCCCCACATTTCCCCACATCTCCCCACATCTCCCCACATCTCCCCACATTTCCCCACATCTCCCCACATCTCCCCACATCTCCCCACATCTCCCCACATTTCCCCACATCTCCCCACATCTCCCCACCCCTTCGCTACGACGGGACACCTTCCATGTCCGCCATTTTAGGTCGACTGATCGCAGTGGGAAATTCATTCCAGATCGACTGGTCGTAGTGGGAAATTCACGGTTCTGGCTGTAATTGTCTTATATTCCTGCACTTCCTGTCTTTTTGTGGTTATTTAAACAAAAATGACAACAAAAACGACGCCGACGCCGGTGAAGTTTTATTCCTTTTCCGATAAGGAAGATGACGATGGTGGTTTTGTTTATGATGATTATCATAATGTTGTTATTGTTTTATTGTTGAAAGAAATAATGGTGGTGATGGTGGTGGTGATGCTGCTGCTGCTGCTGGTTCTGGTGATGATGATGATGTCTATTCTCCCTTACAACCAACAGGGGGATGATTGATATATATATATATATATATATATATATATATATATATATATATATAGAGAGAGAGAGAGAGAGAGAGAGAGAGAGAGAGAGAGAGAGAGAGAGAGAGAGAGAGAGAGAGAGAGAGAGAGAGAGAGAGAGCTCGCGCGTGTAATTACAAGTGCGAGAGTGCTTTCATGTGTTAAGTTTTTTAATTGACTTTTTCAGTAAAAATCAGTTATCACTCGTCTATTTGCATCTTTGCGTGCATCTGTACGCTTGCGTGCGCGCTCACGCGCGCATGTGTATGTATGCGGGTGTTTATGGGGGCTGCGCGCACGTGCGTGATTGTATTTGTGTGCGTGCGTGCATGTATGCTTGTGTGATTGCATGCCTGTGTGTCTTCTCTTTCACCCCCACTAATTAACACTGTCTGTCTTTTCAACTCCGAGTATGACAGTTCGTCGGCAACTTTAACTTGCACAAATACCAAAGCATTCTCTCTTACTTCCTCCTCAAAAGTATCCGTCTTGTATTTGTCATAGAGAAAGCATTCGAGATGCCCATGCTAAATTTGAAAATTCCCCTGAGGTTTTTTCCTGTCTCCCACTGACCGCTCTCTGCATAGCCGACCTTGTATGTAGCCTCTGGTGACGTAGCAAGCTGTACCCAGACCCAGAAAATGACACGCACTGGCAACTCACTCTTTTCAAGCGATCTTTACTCTCTAATCACCATACGTATGCACCTTACTCCTTCATCTCTCCCCAGCACCTCCACCTCACCTCTCCCTCTCACCCCACACCCAGCCGTCCCACCCCTGCTTTTCTTCTTCTCACAACCGCCACTGACTCTCCCCCGGCCTGTGTTTTCCCGGGCCTGGATGCTTGCTTTTGTGCTTGCTGGTCGTACGCTTGTCTAGGGGGCCGGGGACGTCAGACACACGTACTATGGAGTGGCGTCTCTCTCTCTCTCTCTCTCTCTCTCTACTCTCCTCCCTCTCCTCTCTCATCTCTCTAGAAAGAAAACAACTCTAACAATCACTTTATATAATCCTCTCTCTCCCATCTCTACCTACCTCCTTCTTTCCCTTGCACCGCCACCGCACCGACTTCTTGTCTGCCTCGTGTTTGGGTCAATCATCACCTGGCAGGGCGGCAAACGGCTGGTGGGTCACGCTCCGCCGTGTTTCCTGACGTCCTTCTTTTAGTGCGGGCACCGTCCGCTCTCGCCCGCTGTGTGGCGTCAGGTGTACCGCCCGCGTCAGGTGTACCGCCCGCTGTGTGACGTCAGGTGTACCGCCCGCTGTGTGGCGTCAGGTGTACCGCCCGCTGTGTGGCGCCAGGTGTACCGCCCGCTGTGTGGCGTCAGGTGTACCGCCCGCTGTGTGGCGCCAGGTGTACCGCCCGCGTCAGGTGTACCGCCCGCTGTGTGGCGCCAGGTGTACCGCCCGCGTCAGGTGTACCGCCCGCTGTGTGGCGCCAGGTGTACCGCCCGCTGTGTGGCGCCAGGTGTACCGCCCGCTGTGTGGCGTCAGGTGTACCGCCCGCTGTATGGCGTCAGGTGTACCGCCCGCTGTGTGGCGTCAGGTGTACCGCCCGCTGTATGGCGTCAGGTGTACCGCCCGCTGTGTGGCGTCAGGTGTACCGCCCGCTGTATGGCGTCAGGTGTACCGCTCGCTGTGTTTCGTCAGGTGTACCGCCCGCGTCAGGTGTACCGCCCGCTGCCCGTCCCCGTGTCAGGAGTGATGTGACTGCTGCCATAGAAGTTGTGAAGTTCGGAGAGAAGTGGAATGAATGAACGAATGAAGAATGGACGAATGAAGAATAAACGAACAAACTGAATGAATGAATGAATGAATGAATGAATGAATAAACGAATGAATGACGGGTGGATGATGGATGGATTGATGGATGGGTGAACGAATGAATGAATAAATGGATGAATGAAGAATGGATGAACGAACAAAATGAGTAAATAATTAAGAAATGAACAATGAATGAACGAATGAATGAATAATGAATGATGGGTGGATGAATGATAAAATGAATGGAGTTTTTGCGGTCTATCAGTCTTTGTAGGTAATGTCAGGCCATTGATCACGAAAAACACCAGAGCTGATGATCGTAAGAGCAAGTCAAGATTTCCCTAGCGAATCGCCCCTTACGAATCTCATAGGGAGATGTGGTGAATCTATTTTTTACCCTCAACCCACAGGGAGAGAAGTGAAAGGAAGGGAGGATTCAGAGAAAGTATCACAGAAAGAAAAAACATTCAAACAAATAAAATTTGGAGATAAGTGGACCGAGTGAGTGAAAGAATGGTTGAGGGAATGAACAAAACAGTAAACGAACGAATAAAGGAACGAAATTTGGAGAGAAGTGGGAGGAAAAAGTGAATGAGGTCATGACTGAGGGGGGAATGAAATGATTAAATATAAGTTTAGGGTTTGGAGAGAGATGGCATAAAATGTAACAGACCAAAAGGAAGAGGAAGAAAAGATTGTAGGGCTTAAGAGACCATGTATACGATTTTTGTCGTACCGATCTACGAGTGCACTAATCAGATACAACCTGCCCAGACCCCAAAGTCATTCGGACAGAAAACTAGAGCGCTGTCGTCAAAGGCATTCTAAATCTTACAGTCTAAACCTTAAACTCCTTTACAGTCTCGTTTTGTGAGTGGTAGGTAACAGTCTTGAGATAGGAAAGAGGCGAGGAGGGGGAGGGGGAGGAGGTGAAGGGGTGGGGTGGGGTTAAGGAAGGGCAAGGTCTGTAGAGGGGATGTGGGTGAGGTATTTGCTTCAGTACAAGTGTGGTCTGTCAGGAGCTGGCCACTGTGGACACACACGAGCTTGTGAGGAGGGAGTGGGGTGGGGAGGGTGGGGATGGAGAGAGAGAAGGGGGAGAAGAGAGAAAGAAAAGGGGGAGAAGAGAGAGAGAAGGGGAGAAGAGTGAGAGAGAGAGAGAGAGAGGGGGGGGAGGGAGGGAAGGAGAGAGAGAGAGAGAGAGAGAGAGAGAGAGAGAGAGAGAGAGAGAGAGAGGGGGGGGGGGGGGAGCGAGGCGTTTGTCTTCAGTCCTGACCCAACCGCTGTCTTGCTTGGAGTACCCAAGAGTCTTCACGTAATTGATGATACTCAGGTAATGCTCAATTGCGCACACGCGCACGCGCGTATGCATACGCCTACACGTGCAAACTAGTCTTCGTGAGTAGACACATTTGACATCGCACATCGTAGATTTTCACTTCAACGCAGTCTCGAAGTTTAATACGTCTTCGAAATCTTCAATGAGCTGTGTGAGAGAAACCAGACACGTTTGCAAAGCAGGGTGAGGGTCCTGGGGGGCGTTGCGTAGACACGAGGAAAACCGAGATCTTGAGAGGACTAGTCCGGTGTGAACACGATGAAAGCTAATGTAAAGGCAATGAAATAATGACACATGTTGACACCGGCCTACATGTATGCGTCGCAAGCCCTCGTGTCTATGCAATGCGGCCCTGATGTTGAAGTGCATTTCTTCGTCGTTTTGTCTGCCCCGTCACCCTTTGAAATCCTTATAATTTTCACAAGATTTCTGCTTGGAAAAGGACGGACCTCTAATTTCTATTTCTGACGTCTGGGGAACAACGCGCCGTAATACACACAATTTACGGTTACAAATGTCCGATGGTTCCCATGGCAAACGAGTTCAAAACGGATAAACTAGTTGACTCCTTGTGTGTATGCGTGAAGGTAATGGCCTTCTGCTTCGTTTTGATATGAAATGCGTAGCTGTGACTTAAAAACAAAGGCGTCGATCACGAGGGCGAAGATATTGAAGTCACCTAATGCGGCTGTTGAAATTCATCGTGGATGACACAGGTGCGTGCATGGTGCATTTGTGCCGGTCAGGTAAGATAAGTAGTTTCTGATGCACTCAGAGACTCATTAGGCCGGTTCCAGAGATGCGTAGTTCGGGGTGGCGAGGCGCCCAGGTGGTGAGAAAGGGGGATTGCGACTGGATGGCTTTTTTCCTGACTCCCCCCTAGAGAGACGTGAAGTACTGGCTTCCATTGACACTGCACTCAGCCCTGGCTTTATGTTTGCCTTCCTAACTGTACCTGGCCACCCCCCTACAGCCCCACCCCACTCACTGGGCTCTACACCACCCGCCCATTTCCTAATACCCTCTACCGGTTTATAGTCCACACCAGCTATAACAGCCCCACACCACTCACTCACTCACTCACTAGACCCACATGTGCTTTTTGGACTCCACACCGCTCACACAGATTCCAACAACCCACTCAGTCCCTAACACTAGATCATAGCTTCTTATCACTCACTCACAGCTTACATATCACTCACACAGATTCAAACAACCCACTCAGTCCCTAACACTAGATCATAGCTTCTTATCACTCACTCACAGCTTTACATATGCCCTTACAACTCTACACTTGATATTAATAGATCCGCACGTCCATATAATTCTACACTTGTTACTACTAGATAAACAACTCTCACTCAGAGCTCTACACATTGTATTGTATTGTATTGTATTGTATTGTATTGTATTGCATTGCATTGTATCGTACTGCATTGTATTGTATCGTACTGCATTGTATTGTATTCTACTCATAGCTCCACACATGTCCTTACATTTCTACACGTCACTCATATCCAATTGATCCACATCACTCACTCACAATTCCACACAACGTCCTAACAATTCCACACCATTCATTCAGAGCCCCACACTACTCACAGCTTCACGTAAATCCTTATCACCCAACACCAGCCACACACACACACAGGTCCGCATACTTCTTAACAACTCTACACCACTCACTCATAGTTCCACACGCATCCCTGCAGTTCCACACCACTTACTCATAGTTCCACACGTGTCCCTGCAGTTCCACACCACTCACTCATAGCTCCACACGCCACCTTGCAGTTACACACCACTCACCCATAGCTCCACACGCCACCTTGCAGTTCCACACCACTCACTCATAGCTCCACACGAGTCCCTGCAGTTCCACACCACTCACTCATAGCTCCACACGCCACCTTGCAGTTCCACACCACTCACTCATAGCTCCACACGCCACCTTGCAGTTCCACACCACTCACTCATAGCTCCACACGCCACCTTGCAGTTCCACACCACTCACTCATTGCTCCACACGCCACCTTGCAGTTCCACACCATTCACTCATAGCTCCACACGCCACCTTGCAGTTCCACACCACTCACTCATAGCTCCACACGTGCCCCTGCAGTTCCACACCACTCACTCATAGCTCCACACGCCACCTTGCAGTTACACACCACTCACTCATAGCTCCACACGCCACCTTGCAGTTCCACACCACTCACTCATAGCTCCACACGCCACCTTGCAGTTCCACACCACTCACTCATAGCTCCACACGAGTCCCTGCAGTTCCACACCACTCACTCATAGCTCCACACGCCACCTTGCAGTTCCACACCACTCACTCATTGCAGTTCCACACCACTCACTCATAGCTCCACACGCCACCTTGCAGTTCCACACCACTCACTCATAGCTCCACACGCCACCTTGCAGTTCCACACCACTCACTCATAGCTCCACACGAGTCCCTGCAGTTCCACACCACTCACTCATAGCTCCACACGCCACCTTGCAGTTCCACACCACTCACTCATAGCTCCACACGCCACCTTGCAGTTCCACACCACTCACTCATAGCTCCACACCACTCGTTCAGAGCTCCTCACCACTCGCAGCTCCACACACGACAGCACAACTCTGCTTCACTCACTCAGAGCCCCACATACTTTCTTACATTTACGTCACTCATAGATGCACTCCAGTCATTCAGAACTCCAAAATGTTCCATAAAACTTCAGAGCACTCGCTCACACCCGACATCACTCCTCAGACCCCAAACCATCCACCCCTCACACTTCACGCCATCCACCCCCTCACACCCCGAACCATCCACCCCTCACACCCCAAACCATCCACCCTCTCACATTTCACACCGCCCATTTTTGTGTGGCACGTGCTCTTCAACCTCCATTGGGAGGCCGCAGCTAATAAGCTTCGTTTGTTTGTCGGGCTAAGCGCGTACACATGATTTGTACAGTTAAGAGTTCCCAACGACGGTCCTGGCAAACAAACGTTCTGAAGTGGTATAATTATTTACCATTGGCATCTTTGTTTTACTGAGGTTACTTATACGATTTTTATTTGGAGAACCTGGGCTTTTTAATGCGTTTTTCCAAATGTGTTTGAAGTAGGTCTTTGGCCTTTCCAAACACACAAACCGTGCGGTTTTGTGGAGAAAACAGTTTAAGTGTCCGCTGTCTACATTTGTCTGACAGACTTGTTATTCTTGCTCCTTGAAAAGCATTCTTTCTGGTTCGAAAAGTACAAACTGTTTTTTCTACCTCACCAATTTTCCCCCACTATTCGAGCTGACAATGTTTGGAAGAGAGAATACGGGAGCTTCTAGCTTCCTTTTGAAGAGCCAGTGTTTGGTTTACAGCTGGGTATGCCTCGTTGGCATACTTCACACCTTTTTTCCACGTCCTGCCCTGTTGTAGATTTTTGTCAAATTCTTTCTCGCTGCGTCACGGGTGGTGAAGGACTGAAAAGGTGTCTATTCTCGTCTGTTCTCACTCACCTCATCCGCCGTCTGCTTATATATCCTTTGGTCACAATAAGGGCATTTCTCAGCAACAAGGTTGGCCAAGCCCCTGGCTGTGTTTACCTGTGTATGATAACTCGTTGTCGCCAGTCGATTTTGCCTTCAACTACTGGAAAACTAAAGACCTCGATGCAAAACAACATGAAAAGAAATTGGGGAAAAGTCACAGAGAGAAAAAGACAGACGAATGGACGATTCTAATTTTGGGCAATCAATTGGCTTCTCGTTTGCTGCCAGGTTTGTAAAGGAACAGCGACTGTCTACAAAAGCAATATGTATTTAGTAAACCTCCTTCGCAAAATTGCAATCAACAGAAACAAAATGTTGCTGACATAAATGTGTCCAGGATTTTTCCTAACTTTTTCGTAAAAGACAAAAAAAAGGGTCTACCCATTTTCTGAGGAAACCATTTCGATATCAGTTACTTTGTGAAAGAGATGAATACACTGGATGGTGAACTCGTGTTCATAGCTTTATAAATCAAATCTGCACTGATATATCCACGTCTCGCAACTCCTCCGTGCTTCTCAGCATTCGTATTGCCAACGCTTTTGTGGAGGAGGTGTTGCAGTTGAGTCAAAGTCTTCAGCCGCCTTAGTTTCCACAGCTTGGCTTTGGCCTGTGCCTACCTCACCTCCCACCTCCCCTCTCCTCCACGGGGTCGCCATGGAGACACAATCCGCAAACAAGGGATCAAGAGATCGCATGCCCTCTGGCTAGCGCTGCCTCCATCTCGCCCCCATCCTCACTCACCCTCACCTCACCCTCACATCACCCTCACCTCACACCAGCATGCCCCACCCTGCTCACTCCTGGCTACCTTGTCGTCTCTCCTCCCCCCCCCCCCCCCCCCCCCCTCCCTTGTCCATTTTCGCCTTGTCCTCTTTATTCATTCTCAACCTCCTCCCCATCGTACCCCCCCTCCTCTCCCTCGTCCTTCCCCTCTCCATCTCCTACTGCCAGATCACGTTCGCACAACAAAGGGTTGTTCCGATATAGCTCCACCCCTGTGTTAGATTGCCAGTATTCATCCCTCGATTGCTGATTTTCTGCTGCGTTATCATCCGTTTTCCTCTGCGATGAGTTTCTACTTTTTCTTTCTTCTACATTTTACATCTTTGCATCTCTCTCTCTTTCTCTCTCTCTCTCTTCTCTCTCTCTCTCTCGCTGCTCTCTCTCTCTTCTCGCCCGGTCTCTCTCTCTCTCTCGTCTTCAGCTCTCTCAGCTCGTCTCATCTGCTCTCTCTCTCTGCCCTCCCATCCCTCCCGTCCTTCCCTCCCTCGCCTCCACTCCGGTCCCGTCCGTCTCCCTCGATCCCTCCCTCCCCCTCTTATCTTCTCTCTCTCTCTCTCACTCTCTCACTCTCGTCTCATCTCTCTGCTCTCTCTCTCCTCTCTCTGTGTCGCTCTCAGTCTCGTCTCTGTCTCTCTCTCTCTTCTTTCCCTCTCTCTTCTCTATCTCTCTCTCTCTCTCTCACACACACACACACACACACACACACACACACACACCACACACTCACACTGGGAAACTGACACGGACACAACACACACACAAAGAACACAGCGCAAGTCCACACGTAACACACACACCCTGCTTCACGACCAGCTACACACACGCACACGCACACATACACACAGACACACTTAATTTACACACATATATACACACATTTACACATATATACACAGTATCACACACCATACCCAGCACCCAACACATACTAAACGCCACACACACACATACATCATAGACGCCACACAAAATAACACAGAACACACTAGAGAGAGAGAGAGAGAGAGAAGAGAGAGAGAGAGTAGAGAGAGAGAGAGAGAGAGAGAGAGAGAGAGAGGAACATTTAAGATGCAGAAAAGCTGCCTTTTATCATTACACTTTTCGATCTATATATCAGACCTAAACTTCAGTGCATTTATTTGTGATGACTCTAAAGATGGCGACAACCTTCACTAAAGGGGGAGGAGACAGGAAAAGGTGGGAGGAGGGGGGGGGGGGGGGGGGGGGGGGGGGGGGGGGGGGGGGGGGGGGGGGGGGGGGTGGGGGGGGGGGGGGGGGGGGGGGGGGGGA